>PVKN010013851.1:0-19625 GCA_004027915.1 Capromys pilorides | reverse complement strand
TTGGATGATGGGAAACTTACCATTATCATGTCTGAGTGGACTGCTCACTGTCATTTTGCTTCCACATATTGTCATACAAAATTTGGCTGATTAAAGAGTGGCGAATAAAACTTTGACAGGAATGACTCATTTTCCTTTAGTGGTAGAACATTTATTAGTAAAAATTTTAATAGAAGCTGTCATAAAAATTGATAAAAGTAGAGCTTTTCTGGCTAAACATGTATGAGCATATGTCTGTGTATACGTACATAAGTTTGAGTTTTTGCATATATATGTATCTGGTCTCTATGTATATGTGTAAGTGTGCATGTTTGTCTTTTTATGTACATGGTATATAAGTAAGCATGAGACTACATGTGTGAGTATATATGTGTATGTGGGCACAATTGTATTTGTGTCATTTGTGTATTAGTGTCTGCATACATTTGTGTCACTATATTTACGTCTTTGTTGCTACAGGATGGCTTTGTTTATATTTCTGTATGATTGCGTAGTACCTTGGTGAATGTGAGCTGGTGTATGTGCTGTATTGGTATGACTTGAAGACGACTGGTATTTGTGTGTCTCCCAGAGGTTTATGTGCTGCAAGCGTGGGTCTTGTGTAGCAATAGCGAGAGGTGGTGGAACCCTTAAGAGGTGGAGCACAGTGGGGTCATGGGAGGAGTTGTCCATGAAGGGGATGAATGTTGCACTCATAGAGTTAGACTTTCAAGAGTGGATTGTTAAGAAAAAAAAAAAAAGGCTACACATATACTTGTCCCTTTTCTATACACAGCTATTTCTTTTTGTGCTTCTCTGTCATGTTGTGGCATAGCCAGAATTTTATACAGTATTCAGCCTCCAGTAGTTTGGATAGTAAAAGAAATTAGATATATTTTGTGTGTATATATGTCTATATATGTGTTTGTGAAGATATATATCTGTGCTTATGCACATATGTACATGTGAACATGTCTGTGTGACAGGAGTTCATGCTATGGTTTGTATTAAGATGTCCCTGTAAGGACTCATAGGATCACAAGTGGGACCATTGGAAGGTGACGGAATTATAGGGGCATCGTAGGTGATGTGTTCTTAGCAGGCAACGACTGGGTGGAAAAGGAGGATCACTGCTGTACACCTGATGTGGAAGGTTCTACCTCCTTTCCCAGTTCTCCACTGACTCTATCTGCTCCTACACCATCATGACACGAACAGCTTCCTCTTCACCATTGCCCCTTGCCATGCCATCCACCTTGGAACAAGCTGACTGCATGAGGCAGAAGAAACTGTTCTTCCTTTAAGTTATGGGTGTGGGGTATTGTGTCTTAGGGACAGGAAAAGGACTACGACACTTTGCAGCTGTATGTACGTAGTTAGGGTTGGGGAAAGAGAAAACAGTATTGCCCTATTCTGTGATGTGTACAAATCATAGAAAGTTGCCCTCTCTGGTGAGGCACAGCAGCTTCACAAACACAAACACTTGCAAATAGAACAGGAACTGGATTTCAGCTCTGCTGGCCACCTCCTCTGGTGTCACATAGTACAGAAAGACTTGGCAGGAGAGAGACATATTTTGGAAGACCCAGAAATCCATTTAATATTTTCTTTGCTGCACAGCCTCCTTCCCATAGACCCAGTCTGAAAACTAGCATTTGGAAATAGAATGTTTCAAGAGGATTTCATAGGGAAAGCATTATCAGTCCGTGTGTCTCAAGGGCTCCAGACAGCTTCTGTTTTGGTTGAGCCCGAAGGCCTGGAGCCTGCACTTCCAGCAGGCCTTGTCCACCTCCTTCCTTCACAAGCCCAAATCAGAGTTCTGCCTTCTCATCAGGTCATGGCCTTAACCTGCTTCTGTCACCTGTCACTTCATTACAAACAACAAATGCTGGCATTTAGCACTGCAAACTGTCTTCATGGCTCATCCTATAGTTTTTGCACTTTCATTAAAATGAGTCATTGCAGAAAGCTGTGGGTTGTGATCAGGTAGTTAGGGGCAGAAGATGTGGATGGTGTGGCATTAGTTTAGATGACTCTAGAGAGGGTATGGACTTGGGAGAAGGACAGCAGCTGAAACATAGAGGAGAAATCTGTGCAATAGGCCAAAGCCAGTACGACTATTAGGGCTTAAAGTCTCCATGTCCAGTATGAGCTGTCCACCTCAGCTTTTCAGCAAAAACTCCCTCTTTATCAGTTTGACTTGCAGTGTCTTGTGGAAAATGACTCTGGGTGAGCAGCTCAAGCTGTGCAAGCCTCTGTTTCTTCAGTAGTAATCCCTACTCACATGGTAAGTTGAAAATTATTGAGAAGATCCAGATCTCAGCACTCTGTCTAAATTAGTGCAGTCTTTCTTTCCTTTTCAATTTCCCTGTGTTCTCTTTTCTACCAGCTTTGGAGGAATGACAATACTTTCTCCATGTTTTTAGTGTAGTGTTCGTCTCTGGACTAACAATTTTAGGAGGAGTACTCAGCACTCAGTAGATATTTATTGGGTGAAGCGATAAAAGAAGTGAGATAGGCAAAAGAAGGGCAAGTAATGGCATCCTGTAGGGAGGAAAGAGTGGTGCACTTGATCATCTGTTGGGTCTCTATTTTCATCCTTGTTTGATGGTATGGATTTAGAAGATAGTGAGTGTGTGTAATACATTGGCACCTATTCTTGTCAGAGGATCAAGGTTTTTTTATGTATTTAGTACAGGGTACAGGGTCTCACTATGTAGGTTGGACTCCTAGTGATTCTCCTGTTTTCAGCCTCCCAAGCACTGGGATTATAGCAGGTACCACCGTGCCCAGTCTCAATTGCCCCCTCAGCGTGCTGCAAGACTGGGGTGGCACTGCACACCAGGGATCGAACCTAGTCCCTGAGTCTGCCTAGCAGGTGCTTTAATCCACTGAGCTATCTGACCAGCTGAATCAAATTTTAAGGGAAGCTTAAAGAATCTAAATTGTGGAAGGAAAAATAATATGAAGGGAAGGAAAAACAAATATGAACAGTAAGGAGGGACTCAGCAGGAAGGTAAGGTTGGTTACCACCATAATTATGTACTGTTAATTAACTCCTTGCTATTACAGAGTACTCTGCTAGTTGCTAAGATTACACAACAAAAGGCAGGGTTCTTACCCTCCCTGTCAGGGCTTCAATATTTAAGAAATTTAATTGAAGAGAAGGGAAAGAAGTATTGAACATTGTAAACCCAGCACCAATGAAGACTGAAACAGTAGAAACTAAAGTTTCAGACCTGTCTGGGAAATTTAGTTAGACCCTGTCTGAAAAAAAAGGACCTGTGTTTAATTTACAGCAACACACACACACACACACACACACGCACACACACACACACAAAATACTCAACATTTACTCTCTGCTTAGCACTAGAACAAATGCTTAAAAATATTATGTTAAGTATTGTCTTTCTCCAACTTGAAACTAAGGTTCAGGTGGGTTCAGAAATGTCTCTAGCTCATCCATCAATCAAGTGAGAGAAGAATATAGGCCTGTGTCACTCATATGGTCTTACGCTGCTTGCAGGAGTGTAAAGGATTCATGTAAGCAGGCAAAAAGAATTATAATAGATAGTCTAGGTTCATCACCTATTGAGTAATATTTCTTTATTGGTACAGGAATCTAGAAGAAAAGAGATTTACTGAGGCTTCAGATAGAAGGAAAGTTTTACAAAGGAAGTAGATCTTCAATGAGGTGCCAGTGGTAGCATTTGAGTCCTATAAGAAAGAATGATAATGGAGGGATGCCATAAGAAGGTATGGTGTATGTAAAGGTGGGAAAATTCTCTCCCTCCAGATTGTGGGTTTCTTTCCTTAATTTCTATTTTGTGATTGTAAGCACTATAAGGACAGAGACAATGTCTGTTTATTCCAGCACTTTCTCTTTAGTGCCTAGAGAGCAGGCACTCAATATATCTTTGTAAACATATGGATGAATAAATGAATAATGAATTAATGAATAATATCTACTTCTGTGCTATGGCTCTAAACCTCTCAGGGAAAATGTCTCTTGTTTTTTGGAGAAGGGGAAGTTTGCTGGTGTGGGAGACTTCAGAGAATGCAACTTCAGAGAATGAACACAGGGCCTCTACAGGTCACCAGAGAGAGCACTAGTTCTCCAGCCTGCCTCCTCAAATAGGAAGGAAATTACACAAGCTTCTAGTTCAACTGGCTCCAGGCTTTCATGATCCAGCTCTTTCTGTCTTGTGTAACTCTGACATGCCGCTCTACTGGTGTGACTTGTAGCGTGCTTAGTGCAGTGACATGGCATGTTCCCCATGCTGGCCAGCAGTAACCCTGCAAGATATTTAACTTTTGAATAACTGAATCTGATAATTAAATGCAAGGCAACAGCCCATATTTAAGAGGCAATACTAATATTTACCAGATTTTCTATGGTCTACAATAAAGGTAAGTACAGCAAACTGGGAGATATAAGACCCAACCTGACATGAAGCAATGTGCATATGGTTGTATAATATTTATAGCTTCTCAAAATATGATTACATATATCAGAATCAGCTCCTCTTGGTCTCCCTATAGTCATCGAGATCAGAGAACTATAGATAACATTTTCATTGTTATTTATTAGAAAGATGTGGTAGAAAGAGAGAGCCTGAGGCCATAGGAGGAAGTAGCTCATGATATTGATCTGGTTTCTATGGCTTAGGCTTTTTTGTACTTTTATAACAGAACAACAGTGTTTAGGTAACTTATGAAGAAAAGATTCATTTCTCATTGTTCTGAAGGCTGGGAAGTCCAGTATCAAGGTAGTAGTATTTGCTGAGGGCTTTTTGCTGCATGAATCCATGGTGGAAAAGGAGAGTCTGTGAGAGGGCAATGTTGCTCTATTATAACAAACTCACTCCCGAGATTTCATTATTAATCCATTCATGGGACCAATTCACTTTAAGGCCTCAGGGCCCATTAGGGCCAAACCACTTCCTACAACTGTAGCATAGCGGATCACATTTCCAAAATATGCATTTTGAGGGGACATGTTCAAATCTCAGCAATAATAGATATGAACTCATAGAACTCTTTCTTCCAAACCACTCTGTCACTTGCCTTGATTCTGGCTAGTAGTGTAAATTTGCTTGTCACCACAATCTCTCACCTCTGTAATGTGTTTCCAGTGTATGTTTACAATGGAATATCAGGTTAGACTAAGGATTCATTGCCTGCTTTTGTGAATTAAGTTTAAGTGAAACAGTCATATTTACTCATTTACTTTTATCTATGCCTGCTTTTATAAAGCAGAATTAAGTAGTTGCAACAGAGACTGTGTGGTCTACAAAGTCTACACTACTGTTATCTAGTCCTTTACTGAATGATAACTGACCTTAGATCCAAGTGAGACCAAGTGAGATTCTCACTTGGGCCACTTGGCTATTTCATTTATACTGTTTTTGCATTTCTCCTCTTTCTTTATATGATTACTGTATAAGTTGTAAGAACTGAGGAATCTAAATCAGTTTTTATTAGACTTGGTGCCATGTGACAGAAGACACAGGATAAAAGAATAACAGTTTTCTCTTTCATGTGGAAGTCTGGAAATGAGTAATTGGGTATTGGTCTGGTCTAGAGTACAGGGTGGTAGGAACTCAAACGCTCTTAGGTTATTGCTTTGTCATTTGTAGCTTTTATTCCTGAAGTACTTACATATTTCAAAATAGCTGCTAGAACTCAAGCTACTAGACTACTTGATGATATTAGAGGAAACCAAAAAGCCAAATACATAAAAAAGCCTAGAAGCAAAGCCAATCATAGAGGCCAGACAGCTAATTTGCACTAACTCAGGCTAGACAAGGTGAACACTATTGCTATACTTCATAAGGTGGCTGGCATATTCCATTTATTTCATTCATAGACACACTGAGGAAAACCTAGCATGTCTTGTGTGTAGTCAGCACTTAGCAAAGCATTTTCATCTTTTCTCTCACTTGTTCTTTTTTTTTTTTTTTTTTCGGAACTGGGGATTGAACTCAGGACCTTCCACTTGCCAGACAGGCACTTGTGCCCCTGAGCTATCTCCCTGGCCCCTCATTTGTTCTTTATAGTACTCTGAAACATAGAGGAGTTCAGGCCTTATTATCATCCTTGTTCTATGCTTTATTCACACTGTGCTAAGTGACAGATCACAGGACCTACAGCTAGTTCTTTGGATTGTTGTCAGAAATGAAAAGGTGAAAAATCATGGTGCCGAAGAAAGAAATGACCTCAGCCAGGATCTCTGTCTGAGAGGCACAAAGACAGTGAGCTGCTCCTATGCTCTTGGGTTTCACTGCTCCACTTGTCAGCTCTGCTGCCTAAGTCACCTGTAGCTCCCAAAGCATTGCACTGGCTTATTTGGGGACTGTTGCCCAAATAGCAGACAATCCTTTTTCTTTTCTTTCTTTTTTTAAATTTTTTTATTTTTTATGCAGGGTCTTGCTACCAAGTTTGGACTCATAGTGATTCTCCTGTCTCAGCCTCCCTAGTGCTGGGATTACAGGCTTGCACCAGCACTTGCACCAGCACGTCCCCTTCCGGGCCAGCACTGCTTGCAGTACTTGGGATCAAAAAGGGGACCTTGTGCTTGCCAGACAGACGCTTATGCTGCTCCTGAGCTACCTCCCCAGCCTCCTTTTTAAATGCATTTTTTTTTTTTTTTACAGATAGTATTAACATTTGGCATGTAAACCCCAGTCCCATAAACTCATTGTTCCTACTGAGAAGTCTTACCTGTCACAACTCAAGCATATGTGGAAAGTTGATCCTTTTCCTGGTTCTATTTCCTTTTCTAGGGTTACTAGACTTTTTGGCTTAAGACTACTAAGCTATCTTCAAATCTCAAGTTCTCTCTGCCTGGAAACTTGCTTTTTTAATGGTAAGAGCTCAGGTTGGGCTTTTTCCTCTGGCCACCACTACCTGTTTGTACTGGAAATAGGCAAAAGACCCTGGTTTGTATGTAGAATAAGGATAAGCAACAAGTGGCCGCTTGTTGGAAGGGTGAGGACTGGGAGCAGCCCCACTGACGGGACATCGTTCACATGTCGTCCCTACTTCAGAGGTTGAGAGGAGTCCTGCAAAACCACAGCTGCAAAATGAGGCACAAAGCTACCTCTCAGGAATTGTGAGTCTTCCGGAAGTTTGTAATGCCTGCAGCATTTCTCATGCTTCCTGAACTGTGGAGGAGCAGAAAACCGGAAAACCGGTCAGACACACACACCTGTCCTGCGTTGCACAGCCTGCCCAAGACAGCTCTGCCAGGGATGTGCAGGGGCTACACTAGTGCCCAGAGGGGCTCGGGATGGCTCCATCCCTTTAAATTGTGCTAGGTGGGGGCGGAGCCTGGGCATGCATGGGTGGAGTTTGGTTGGGTTTTGGCCAATTGTGGGCGCCATTGGAACAGCCAATCAGGACGTGTGTTGCATCCTTGCCTATGCGAGGCCCATTACCCGCCGCCTGTCACTTCTGAGGGGACGTAAGTGACTGTCCTCAGCCACGTGCTCTGCCAGCTTGGCTGCGCGCGTGGGGAGAGAGGCCGCGCAGCGCTTCCCGCCCAGGCCAGGCCCTCCCCCATTCTTGGGGAGCCCTTCAGTTGATCTTCCTGCGCCGACCCGGGCCGTCTCCGAGAACCTCGCGAGCCGGCCTGAGGTCGCGGAGCCAGTGACATGGGGGCGGAGGGAGGGAGCGGGGGCAGAAAACGTGTGGTCACGGATCTCCTGAGTAGGAAAGGCCAGGGAGTCTAGACTTTTATTAATTAGCCTTTTACTTAAGGATCGACGAGACACACAATGGTGAATTCCCCAGTCATTGGCTCTTTTCCACCAAAGCAGTTGTATCTTAACGCTAATCTTGTGCTTGGAGTAAAGGGTCGGTTCTGTCCCGGAAGCGCGCCCCGCTCACTCAGAGTTCAGTTGGTGGGCTAGGCTGTGCTTTCCAGTTGCAGATCAGAAAGAACAAAGGCTTAGTCTGTAGCCAGATTTAACTGGCAACTTTTGCTTTGTATTGTTTGTGGTGCCTTTCCCCCACTTTCTATTACCTACCAAGGATCTGGTGATTTTTTTTTTTTTTCTTTTTAAATTGCTAGTGGGGTTTTCCAGTCAGGTGACTTATGCACTACTCTTAAGAGCATCTCCTGTTTCTTTTTTCTTTCTTTCTTTTTTTTTTTTCCCAGGACCGGGGTTCAAACTCACGACCTTGCGCTTGCCAGGCCGGCACTTGTGCCACGGAGCTATCTCCCTAGCCCCCATCTCCTGTTCAGTGACCTCAGATTAGCTCATTACCTCTGAGAGACGCTGGCCTGGCCGCGGGAAAGGATTTAGGATAAGGACTATTATTAAGGATGTTTTGGGGCAAAGAATCAAAACTGAGAAGGGTCTGGGATTCACTCAGGGAAAGCATTTGGAGCCTTCTTGGCTTAGGAAGTCAAAACGGCCTGGAAGAGAGCAACAACCCAGAGGGTGGCTGTATCTTTCTGGATAAGAAATGTCCTGGGCAGAGAATAGGCCTCCTTGGGCTGTGTTGGCGTTTGCCAGGGGCCTTGTGGTTTTCCTGGAATTTGGTTTCCTTTCCCCAACCTTTCATTTAGTTCATATTAGTCAGTTACCAGCAGGCTTTTTAAACAATTTGAATCTTATTCTTAAACTCACAGCCAGAGTTGTAACTCTTTATGCACAAGGGAACTTGAAATGATTATCTTACTAGAATGTACCATAGACATCACTTAATCCCTTACCTACCCACCTTTTATAATGGAAGAACCTAGAATCAGTCCATGTGGAGTCAGAGGTATCTAGCTCAATTCTTAATGCATTTGTGTGTTCATCTGTGGCACGAAGTCTGGGCCCTGCACTGTGGTGTGCTCTGGGAAGTAAAGATGATTGAGACTGATTCTGCTTCAAGCTTCCATCCAAAATATAGCACAAGTTTGATTAATATGGCTGGTGAGGAGTCATCAAGAAGGATAGGGAGGGAGGCTGATCAGGAAGGGGCCTGGGAATCAATTTAAATGAGTTATTGCATAGTCTTGATGTAGCTTTGCAGTAGGTATTGAAATCATTCAGTAAGTCCTTTTAACTTTGTTTTATTAAACATGATAGTTTCTAGCTCTTTTTTATTTCTGTTTTATAATTAACTTGCCCATTTCAAAATAGAAGCCTAGCCAGGTGTGGTGGGACATGCCTGTAATCCCAGCACTCCAGAGGCTGAAGCAAGAGATCATTGTGACTTTGAGGCCAACCTGGGCTATCCAGTGAGTTCTAAACAAACAAACAAACAAATAAATAAATAAGTAAAAATAAAAAAAGTGAGTTCAAGGCTAGCCTGAACTGCACAGTGAGACACTATCTCAAAAAGAAAAAAAATAATCATGATAGAAGCCAGCTTAGAGTTTATTTCATCGAGTCTATATTCTAATTTGAGAGAACTGAGTTATTCTTTTTTCATATAATATCTGAAATTTTAATCCTTTCTTTACAGGTTACTAGATCACTTTTGATTTAGAGAACTGTAGAAAGGTAGTAACTGCCACAAGCGAGTGCCAGGTAGTGGCACGTGTCAGTTTTCCACGGAGTCATATTTTGAGGGATGTCTGAGGACACTGCTTGAGGTCTCTGCTCATACTTGCTGGAATCATTTGGGGCAGATTTCAGTCCACAGGCCACTTTTCCCCATATTTCTTGGCAAACTCTTCAGCATTCTTACAGAATTTTTTTTACTGTCCTTAGAGTTCTCTTCAGCTAGGTCAGCCCAGAGCAGGTGCTCAGGGTGGGGGACATTCACCAGTGCTATGAGGGACTAGATTACAAGTGTGATCTTCATGGTTTGAATGGATACTCTGCTGGAAAGTTGATTTCAATTCTAAGGCCCCCTTATCATATGGAGGGTTGTCAGGAACAATAAGCCCTTGCCAAGTCAATAAATTAGCTTCATCAGCTTGAATGTTATAGAAGTTTTTCATTCCCTGTTTGCGGATCTCTTCAAGCTCCTTCATCAGCTTTCTGCTGGCTACCATCTTGGATCTGGTGCTCGAGAATTGAGTTCTTCAGTACTGAGTATTCTAACCAATGGACATAGTGTATGTGCATGCTTCTTTAAGTATTCCTGAATTTCTTCTGACAGTTTCATAACTTTCTAAGAACAAGTCCTAGAGGACATTTTTTGGTCAGATTATCTATAGATGTTTCATATTTTTTGATGCTAATGTGAATGATACTGCCTTTTAGCATTTTAATTTTTAATTGGTTTTTGCATATTAGTCATGAGTCTTGGAATCTTGCTAAACTACTTATTAGTTTCAATAGCTTTCTTGGTAGATGCCATCAGGTTTCCTACCTAGATGATCATGTCTTCTAGAAATAAAGACAGCTTTACATCTGTTCCCCTGAGGAAATGCCTTTTATTATTTCTTTTTCTTGCTTTATTGCACTGGCTGGAACTTCTGCCTTGCATAGAAGTCGTGAACGGACATTTTTTTCCTTTTCCTCATCTTGGTGAGAGGCATTCAGTATTCCACATTATTTTGCATGGTATTGGTTGTATATTCTTCATAGAAACCCTTTTCAGGTTTAGGAAGTTACCATTCTATTACTACTTTGCTAAATGTTTTCCTTTTTTGTAAACAAATAGTAGTTATTGTATTTTATCTGTTGCTTTTTCTGTTAACAGCTTCGATTGCTAGTTTACCTAACTTATCAACTGTGCAACTGCTGGCTTATATTCTCATTGATGCTTCTCAGCTACACTGGTCTCATCTGCCCAATGTATGTACCCTTGCTGAAACCTGATTGTTAAGGAGTGTTTTGTTTAATTTCTACATATTTGTGAATTTTCTGTTTTTCTTCCTGTTATTGATTTTTAATTCTATATCATTGTGTTTAGAAATGATACTAGAAAAGATAATATTTTCAGTGTAATTTGTTAATACTCATTTTGTAACCTGACGCTGGATCTGTCCCTCAGAATGTTGTATGCACAGCTGAGAAGAATGTGTCTATTTCTGCTATTGGATAGAACATTCTGTGTATGTCTGTTATATCTGTTTAGTCTAGGTGTAGTTAAACTTCAGTGTTTTTTTTTGTCTATTTTTTCTTTCAGATGTGATATTATTGATTATATAGGTGATTTAGTCCTTGACACATTTCTGTTTGCAATTATTATGTCCTTTAAACTGATTCCCTTATAATTATATAATGAATATTAGACCTTCATTTGAAGGGTGCTGGTGGTTTTGAAGGGTAGAAATGTAAAGTGGTAATGTTGAGGATTGAGATAGGCCAAAGTGAAGAGGCAGGCAGGAACAGAGTGTAGAGGTCCTTGAATAGGGTTTGAGCTTTAAGGAAGAAACATTAGTGGGCTTTAAGCTCATAACTTAGCCCATACTAATGTTGACAGGAATTTGAATGGAAGGCTTTCTTCCCTAAGGCTAATGTTTAGTCTTCAGGTAACTTTTTCTTCAGACCTTTCACCTGGGCTCCCAAAACTCACATGATGACGTTTCATAAACATTTTTAAAAAATAAGCCAAAGACCTCAGGCAGTCTCTGGCTTGGCATTGTTTCTCAGGAGGGTTTTGCAATATCTCATAGAGAATGGATCTTGTGCCCTAAGCCCTTGCTGAACTTGTTGGCATTTGCTGACATCTGGCAGCAATCATTCAGAATGGTGGTTCTTTTGTTTCAATTTGTGTAGCTTTCTGGGAAAAATGGCAGTTTTCAACAGTATGCTAGTGATAATGTCATTGCTTTGAAGGTTTTATTAGTTCTGACCAGAAAATCATTTCATGATCAATTATGTTTGCAAATCAACAGTATCCTCTTGGAGAGAAAGTGATGAAGGAAGAAACTACACATATCTTAATTATTCAGAATTTAGAAAAAGATCAGAAATTCATGTCTCAAAGTGAGGGATCTCTTTAAGAATAAATTACTAAATTTGTATATACTTTTCCCTGTTAAAGGCATAGCTTCGTACTGAGTATATCAGGGATGAAAATGAAATAAGTTTCCATTGAAAATCAAGACATCAGCTTTTTTGTATCTATTTGGACATTTTCTGCTTCAGGATACAGCTGTGAGACCATCAAATCCAAACTCTTAGTGAACTCGGGGTGTCATGTGGGAGGATCTGTGGTTTGCCTTCTGTCCTATGGAGGTGGACCCTTGGCATGGAGACTGCCTAGTGGTGTGCCGGTGATAAGCACAGAGAAGACTGCTCATAGTGCTTCTAGAACTCTCTGGGGGAGGAGAGTCCTTAGGGCCTTTGTTACAGAAGACATTTGACTTTTTTATATGTTAGTAATCTCTTTGTCTGCAACCTATTTGTTTCCTGTGTTACAATAGTGAAAATAGTGAACTGACTCCTGCGCTAACCACCTGACTTCTCTGTATTGTGTCAGGAAAGGGAGAGTTTGAACAGAATGCTTAATCTCTGAACTACCGATGGCCAGGGTTCTGGTGGCAGTGTGAAGCTGCTACACACAGCTTTGGTAGATGTTTTAGGATTTTTTTTGGCTGGCTCAGGCTGCCTTAAAGGCAGGTCTCAGGCTCCATGTGGATGTGGGAATAAAACTGCAGTCCCTGCTGCCTGAATGACTTTGCCGAGTCAGGTGCTTTCATCCACTGAGCTACCTGGCAAGCCCCCTGGTAAGCGCTTTAGCTTTTGCTTGATGTATAAAAGCTAGAAACAATATAAGGTCCCTCACTTGTTCTTCAAAGTTCAGATTGTTACTTGTATCTTATTTGGGGTGCTGTTACGAGTGCCTTACAACAGAAGGCTATTTCTCATAGTTCTGAGCTGAGGGAGCCAATGTCAAGGTGCTGGCAGATTTAAATGTGGTGTGGGCTATCTTCTATGTTACAGACCTCCAACTTCTCTCTAGAAGAGGTGAAGGTTAGGTGTTTCCTGGGCTTCTCTTACAGGGTTGCTCATCCCATTTATTTTGATATGTATTTATTTATTTATTTATTTATTTATTTATTTTTGCTCATCCCATTTAAAAAGGCTTTGTCTTCATGATGTAATAATTACCTCCTAAAACCCTCACATTCTTAGGGATATAAACATTCAGACTACGCAACACTTGTTGTCAGCCCTTTAAAATCAGAGGTCATGTTTCTTTCAGCCTCTTTTACTAAATATTTGTTTAGTGGAAATTGAGCTTTTAGATATCATGAAAACACCTATGCATATATAATACATATTAGAAGGTCACCCAGTCAGGAGCTAATTTTGTGAGTAAAGGTGAGCAGTTGGTTATAGTGTCCTTGATGCTCTGTACTATTTGCATTAGCTTTTTCATTGTGTCCTCCAATGCCATCAGTTCTTTCTATTTATAAAGAATACAGTCCTTTGAAGTAGTTATATATAAGCATGAATCTCATTTTATACCTGGGAAAGAAATATTAGTGAAGGGACTTGCCCAAGTTCGTCAGTGGTAGACCTTAATGCAACATGAATCTAGGTTTCCTGGGTCTTCAGCCAGTATAGTAAGTGGCTTCAGGCCCTCCCCTCCCTGGGGAGATGGAGGATTTATTTTTCAGTGCTATAGGAGAGTTGCCCTCTCCCAAATTCAATAGCTGTTTCTTTATTCATTCGTTTTCTCCTTATCAAGTTTCCTATGTAGTGAGTGAGCTTGCTGTGTGTGTTTGGAAGATGCAGAAGTGGCTAAGAAAGGTACAGCCCTTTTCTTCTGCCATCAAGATGTAGCCCTGTACCTTTTTATAGGATGTCTGCCCTCCTTGTTGGAGCTGATTTAAGAGGTCCTGGCTACAGAGACAATGTGTGCAGGGCTGTTTTCTAATTTTATGGTGACTTGGGCTTCTTTCAGCGGGCAGCTGGTTTGAGGAATCTGTGTGAATATGTGAACCCCTGAATTCAGGGTTGAGAAGTCTCTAGTTGAGTGGAGTGAACTCTTCAGGTATGATTAGATAACTCATACACTACAGAAAAGGTGTTTGTTGTTGGGTGTATTTTTTGTTTGTTTGTTTGATACTTAGCTTTTGTGTGTTTGTTTGATATTTAGCTTTTAACATTATATGTTCTTTTTCTGTATTAAGGAGTTTTCTTGGGCAGAAAGAATCTGGTAGATACATTTGTTGGCTAAGGAAGATGTTTACATTGTCTTTCTTTTCATTCTCTTCCTGTCCCACCTCCCACATTGACCCCAAATCAAAAATTTTTTTTCTTATTCTGAATAATACCATCTTTTACTTACTGCCAGTTCACTTTCCTTGTCCCCTTCCTTCTCTGCATCTCTCTACTGCATTTCCTTTTCCTGTTGGCTCTTTACCTTCTTGTGTTCTTTGACTTAGCTCTTCTTTGTTGTTGAACCTATGGCCTTGTCACTGACCTACATCTTCAGCCCAGATTTTATTTTTCGAAATAGGGACTTACTAAGCTGCCCAGGCTAATCTTGAACTTGTGATCATCCTGTGTTAGCCTCCCAAGTAGCTGGGATTACGGGTATGTGTCATGGCCCCAGGCAGACCTTGTTCCTGATCTACAGCAGGCCAAGTCCTTGGTAGAGGTGAGTGCTGGGTGTCAGCACTCACCTTTATTGCCAGCGTAAAGGCTGGTTTGAGCTTAGCAGCTTCCAGGAGATAATTTCATTTTTTATTTCCTTCCTTCCTTCTGATGCTACAAAGTGGTGGCTGGTTAGCTTAGAAGTGACCGGAGATACACTCACACTGCCTCGCCTAGTCAATGCCAGGCCACAGCTATGGCTGTCTGGATGAGAGACATCCTGTGTGGTTGCTCCAAACTCTGTAAACTTGGCAGCTCAGGAAGTGCCTTCGAGTCAGTATTGGCAACTGAACAACTTTTAAAACTATCTCTTCTGAGCCATAGGGCCGAAAAAGAACCGAGAAAGGACCCTTAACAAGTAAGTAGCCTTTTACTTTAAGAGGGAAAGTACATGCTATCAAGTTGTACTTTTTCTCCCATGTATGTTATTTGGTAGAGCCAGTAAAGAACCAGTTATTGCCAAATAAGCTTTTTCTTCCCCATTTAAAATTTCCTCAGCATCTTAGAGCATGAGATTTATTTAAAGTAGTATTTAATCCTTCCTGTCAGTGTGACTGAAGTAGACAGGCTTATTTATTGCTTACTTTTGTCTTCCTACTCTTGCCAACCCTGGCTACAGTATAACCAAATAATAAATACTGTGGGGCGAGAGTACATGAACTCCTAACAGAGTCCAAAGTTCAAAGAGGCTACTGAATTTTTTCCCCTGATCCATGGGACCTGTTTTTATAGGCACGATCACAACCAAATCAATCCTAGGGAGAAGCGGCTCTGTAAGAAATAGAATTGAAGGTAAAGGTAAGCCCATGATCCACTCCCCATGAGAAGGTTGTAGTCTTGGGAAGTAACATGACTGTGACCAAGTTATTCAGGAGGAGACAAGAACAATACAATCTCCAAATGGTAGATTTATTATTACCTTCTTGTGATTGGTGAAATAGTTTTGCAAATAACAACCTCAATTTCCATGTTTTCTTTCCCATCTCACTGGGCATTTTGGCAGTTGGCAGTTTATTGAAGAATCAGCAGTGAAATCTGTGGTTTCCTGTGACACATTTCAAATAATATTTATATAAGCCTTTATTTAATGAATCATATAAGTATTTGCCATACAGAATGGTCTTTTCATCATAAGTAGGGACAAAAAGTCAGGGCAGCATATGCTGGGGCTTGGAGGAAGGCTATTTAAGTCCTTTGAGATATTTTGTAGGCTGAGATGTTAGATATATCTCAGGACTTAACGCTGTGTGCAGCTTGAATTTCTCTTCATTATTTTTCTTTTTCTTTTCTCTTCTTTTTCTTTTTTTTTTTTTTTTTTTTTTTTTTTTTTTTTTTTTTTTTTTTGGCTGTCCACAGCCCGTGTCTTTACTGCTCTGCCTGACCACCTTCTCCATGTCCTTACCAGCTGTTTTTCTTTTGGGATATTCATCTTTCCTGAAAAGGAATGAAATGTAGCCAAAGTTCTAACTCTCATCATTCATAAAGCAGCAAGCTTTGAAGTCCCACAGACTTAGCTTGGAATCTCAAGTGCTTTGCCTGTATGTTATGTGACTTTAACCAGCTTTACCTCTGAGAACCTTAGTTTCCTTAACTAGGAGATAGGAGTCCTACTACCTGTCTCACAGGATTGTTTTAAGTAGTCATGAAATTATGAAATCATGTAAATGATTTCCAGAGCAAAGTACAGTAAATGTGAGTTGTT
The DNA here is from genome assembly GCA_004027915.1 of Capromys pilorides. Lineage (NCBI taxonomy): Eukaryota > Metazoa > Chordata > Mammalia > Rodentia > Capromyidae > Capromys > Capromys pilorides. Next base: position 3,434 of record PVKN010013851.1, on the reverse strand, counting down.
GCTGCATTTGTTTTTGATATTGTTATGGAAGAAGATGCCAAACATTAGTTAGGTGTTTCAATTTTAGCTTGACTTTGTAGAAACAGTTTGACCTTGCTGCCAGAGTCTGGAGCTTGAGTCCTGTTCTACCCTTGCTGTTTGTGTGACTTTGCGCAGATTGCTTTCACTGCACCTAACTATGAAATGGCTATGAATTTACTAACCTGTTTGGGTTTCCATGGATGAAATGAATGCCTGTGTGGAAGTGATCCATGTAGTGAGGACTGTAATCTTTTTTTTTTTTTTTTCTATAAAATACATTAGAGGGGCCGGCGAGATGGTTCAGTGTTCTAAAGCGCCTGCTTAGGAAAGCTCAGGCAACTGCAGGGACTGCAGTTCGATTCCCGGCACCATATGCTGCACCAGCCCCACCACCAGGGAAGGCTGAGCCAGCCACAAAATAAATAAATAAATAAGTAAACAAACAAACAAAACAAGCAAACAAGTAAAAAGTAAATAAATAAAAATTTAAAAAAAATACGTTAGAGAAAGAAACGATGTTTTTCACTTTGCAGTTACACTAGTTTTTGCCACACGAAGTTACCTGTTGAATGGTTTGAAGTCCAGGACACAACAGATATAGTACATGTGACTCAAAAACAAAGGGCAGAAGAGGAAGAGCAGGAAACTGCCTTGTAGAAAATCATCTGCTAGTTTTTATAACTCATGGGGTTGAGTTTCAGAGAACCTGCCCAAGGGATTAAACTTCCGTGCTTTCAGGTTCCAGGTGTGGAAATAATTACAGAGTGATTACTTAAAACTATAATAATGGGCAAATTGGTAACCCTGAACTCTTTAATTAGGTTCTCTTTCTTAAGAAAATATAACTAGGAAGTTGTGCTGGGGGAAGCTGTGCCTCCCTTCTCCTACAGGGTTGAGTCTTCTCCTAGGGGAGGCATGGTGCATGTTACAGAAGTTGGTGGTTTTCTGGAGAGAAACCTCCAGGGCTTGCAGAAAGTCAGTCTGTGAATATGGGCAACCCGAGTTCTCAGTGAATGTACGGACAGTAGGCAAGAGCCACTAGCAGGACCCCTGGCAAATAGTCATTTAATGCACCCAGGAATACCAGAAGGCAGTACGGCATCCTGAGAAAGGATAAAGCCTGTGGGGCAAGAGAAAATGATGTGCTGCCAACAATGTTACTTACTTGCTGAAGCAAGTTGCTTTACCTATCTAGGACTCGTTTCCTTGTCAGTAAAAGTTATTGTCTTCAAGAATTGTGGTTGAGGATTGGGGAGATAGCTCAGTGGAATAAGCGCTTGCTTGACAATCCCCCGTTCTGCAAAAACAAACAAACAAAAAACAAAAAAACAAACAAAACAAAAATCGTGGTCCGTATTAAAATGGCATTGTAAACAGGTTGTTCAGCAGACATCAAATGTATAGTAAACATAGTTCTTTTTATTATTCCTTCAGTGTTGAGTTTTAAAGATACACAGTCTCTTCACTGAGTCCCAGGACATGTTGAGTTCCTACTGTGTGTCAGACACTGGACATATTGCTGTGACATAAGCAGCAGTTGGAGTTAATTATGTTATGGTAAAGCTATACTGTCCATGTGAGATAAGGGCTCTCTTAAAGGGTGGGTGAAGCGAGAAACCAGAAGTACAGTAAGCCCAGGGTCAGCTGTACAGTGGGACTCTGTCTCTTTGAATTTTACTGGAAAGGAGTCAGGGTGGGCAACACAATGATGTACAGTGGTACCTTGATTCACAAACCTAATTCGTGTCGCAGTTTTGGAAAAGATGACTACATCTGTGTTCATGTTGGAAAGATGGCCACAGCCATGTTTGTTACCAGATGCAGAATTTATAAATAAAACAAAATTTTCCTAAATATTTCTGTTTGTGAACCAAATTGTTTCCAAACAAAAGGTTTTGTGAACTGAGGAATCACTGTTCTCCTATTAGAGGATGATAGAATCAAATGAGGAAACCAAGTAGGAGGACCTGTGCCACCTCATGGAAATCTCTCTTCTTTGTAAATATATTTGGTATGAGCTTTCACTGTGCAGCTCAGACTCCTAGTGATCCTCGTGTCTCAGTCTCCCCAGCACTGGGATTATTGGCATGCACCACCGTGCCTAGTCTTGGTGGCCAGCTCAGCACATTGGGTGCGGGGCCAGCCCAGCATGTGGCATGTGGTTCTGGGACTTGAACTCAGGTCCTCGTGTTTCTAAGGCAGGCACTTAGACTTGTGAGCTATCTCTGTGGCTTGGAAATCTCTTGTTCTTGGAGTCAGCAGGGGTGGAGAAAAGCTGGACTACTGGCTGGCTAGGTCTGTATAAGCCCGCTTGTGTATATAGATTCAGATCCTATTTAAGACCTCGTTTCTCCCTAAGCTTAAGATTGCAAATTTCTAGCCAGGGTTAGAAAGCCAATGGCATGCTAGAATCAGTGTTAAGGAGCTGCCCCCTCAGGACCTTCATAGTGGAGACAGTACAAACCAAGGGAAGAAATCCAAGAGAGTAAGAAAATATGTGTAGTTGGCAGAGGGAAGGTGAAACAGCCGTTTGGATCAGTCTTCCTTCTGTGCACAGATAAAGAAACTGAAGGAGGAATGAACCAAGTTGTTCTCCACATCTTGTCAATCCTCAAAAGAATGCCTGGTGCGCAGCAAAATCTATTTCTTTGAAGCACAGACATTTCATGATTATATGAACTGTTATTTCATATACTAGGAGGAAAAGAAAATGCTACAAATTAATAGTAACATTAGGGGCTGGGGAGATAGCTCTGGCACAAGTGTCTGCCTGGTAAGTGCAAGGTTGTGAGTTTGAACCCCCAGTTCTTCCCCCGCCCCCAAAAAATAGTAGCATTAACTGTAGACACTGTTGATGGTAAGATATTCTGTGACTTCAGAGGAGCTAAATGTGAAATAATGAGAAAATATAGCTCTCAATATTGAAGAAATATTAATTGAATGAATGAGGCATGCAGAAATTAGATCAAGGCAAAAACACTGCTGCTGTATGTGGTCATATACTGCATAATAATGTTTTGGTTAATGGTAAAACACACATAGAATAGCAGGGATACTCATAGCCTAGAAATGTAGCAGGCTGTCCTATCCAGATTTATGTAAGGGCACTTTGTGAAGTGTCCACAATGAGAAAATAACATGTTTCTTAGAACGTATTCCTATTAAATGACATATGGTTTTATAACTATAAACTTACGGATTCAAGCTATTAACACATGTCCCTGTTCATCCTTATTTTGTAGTCATTTAGTGATTTAGTTGTTCATTAAGTGGACAGTTATTATAATTGCCAGAAACTGTACAAGGAATGGGATTGGAGAAATCAGTTAAGTTACTTAATTGAGGCTCAGGCCAGTAAGGGAAGAAAAATAAAAAAAAAAAAAATTGTGGTTTACAGTGGCATGTTTTATTTT
>PVKN010013850.1:0-19610 GCA_004027915.1 Capromys pilorides | reverse complement strand
TGGGGCCCACCATGTCATGTTTGTCCAAGCCTGCCTCTCCATTCACTGGCACTCTGCAACAGAATTAACTATATTTTGATCACACTTGAGAATAATTCCAATGAGAGAAGACTTTCTGAACTGCTTCAGAAAGTAACAAGAATGACTGGATGAGCATATTCAAAGCGAGGGGGAAGATTGTGCAGAGGATTCACAGTAATGTGTCTTTTAATGTAATCAGTTTTTATAATTTATTTATTTATTTATTTATTTATTTATTTATTTGGTACAGGGTCTTGCTATGCAGCTCAGGCCTATAGTGATACTCCTATCTTAGCCTCTCCAGCACTGGGATTACAAGCATGAGGGCACCATACCTGGTTTCAGTGGCTAGCACAGCACCCAGCATTCCAGGGCCTGCACAGCGTGTGGTAACAGGGATTGAACCCAGGTCTTTGTGCTTGCCAGGCAGGCACTTAGATTGCTGAACTATCTCCCTAGCCTCTGCATTTTAACCAACTCTTATATATATACAAAACGCCATCCATCCTTGAAAGAGAAGGAAATTTTGACACATGCTACAACTTGAATAAACCCTGAAATCATTACTATTAGTGAACATCCATCCGAAGTACCTGGTGTGGTCAAGTTCAAAGACAGGAAGAAAACTTCCGTGGCAGTTAGGGCCAGGGTGGGAGGAGAAAGGAGGAGCTGTTCAATGCTAGAGCCTTTCAGTTTTGCATGACAAAATGACGTGGAGACCATGGTCACATTACTAATGTACATAACGCCACTGAACTGTGCAGTAAAAAGCGGGTAAGAGGAAGTATGTATCTTATGCGTATTTTACCACAGTAAAATAAAAATTGGGAGAAAAAAAGTTAATTCCCTGGCATTTGAGACCCTCCATGAGGTGGCAGGGGCAGTGTGGTAGGAAAATTTCAGGCTTTGGAAGAGGGAGTCTGACCTCGGAGCGCAGCATCTGCCCAGAGCTAGCCTCATGGTGGCCTCATCCTCCTGCACAGACTCCAGCCCTGTGCAGACAGCGACGGCCATGGAGGTGGCATTGCTCAGGATGCAAGCGGATGGGCTTGGTGACAGCAGGCTGTCTCTTCACTTTGCTTTATATTTTCTACCCCATCTATCACCCTTGAGGAACTCTGCTCTCCTCTTTTGTCCCAATCATCTTAAGAACCTTCCAGGTCCCTCTTCTCCCATGTAGACATCATCTTGACCAAGGTACAGGAACCTGCTCTTAGGCTGGGAAGATAGCTCAGCAGTCTAAGTGCCTGCCCAGCAAGCACAAGGCCCTGAGTTCAATTCCTGGTACCACCTACCATACTGGCTCCAGAACTCCAGATGCACATGCCAGTCCCCAAACTGGGCATGGTACCACATGCCTGCAATCCCACTGCTGGGGAGCCTGAGACAGGAGATCACTACAAGTTTGAACTGCATAGTGACACCCTAACACCCAAAAATAATTTTTTTAAAGAAACTTGTCCTATTGGACATGCTAAGCTCTATCATAGAAGCACAAACATATTATATGACCTGAGCGTTGCACCTGGCTTTAGTTCTGGGCCAGGGTCCCAGGAACAGGGGATAACACCTGCTCTAGGAATCCACATGACAGTATCTACAGTAAATGTCCCCCTCTTACCAATTCCTGTCTCCCACAGCCCCCACTAAACTGCACCTCCTCCTTCAAGTCTACTGTTGTACCTAACCAAAATGTCCTCTCCCTTCCTGACTGCCATAGCATTCACCTTGGGCCTCCAAAATCCCCAATACCAGCATCTAGCACTCTGTATCATGGGTCAACTTAGGTTACCCACTTTCCACACCTCTGAAATGGGAATCACGGAAGTGCCAACCTCAGAGGCTTGCTCTGACAACTGAACGGCACAACTAAAATGCTGCAAGTAGCACTCCATATACAGGAAGCGTGGCTGGTGAGGATGGATTTTCCTGCCCTCACCTATGAGCCCCAAAACCAGGCCTGTGGCTTTGATCCTGGTAACTCACAGTAGGAAGCCCTCAGACATGCAAACCGGTCTGTAAGAAGCTGAAGGAGACCTGTGTTTACTGCTGTGGGCTTTCCTCTCTGGTGACATCCCAGAGGGTAGGATGTTACCCCTCAGACAGGGCCTGTCTGTACCCCAATTCATTCCATAGGCAACTGTTTCCTCCCTATTTGGTCTTCACCCCAAGTTCCTTTATGCTACTTTGCGAAATGTGTAGCCAGTGTCTTAGCTTTAAGAATGCTCATAGTTGATAGCTTCACAATGGAATGTCAGCCTGTTTATGGCTCAGAATTATTTAACAAGGATTCTGAGCTACGAGCCTCCCATGTCAGATGGAAGAACGTACTGTCACCACGTCCCCAGCAACGATGCCTTTATAGTGCAGTCTGCACTTCCCCTTTAATTGGGCAGGGCTTCTCTTGGGAGCAGATATCCTTCCACCATGGTCCTTTGTTTCTTCAGAATTCAGTGGCCGAAATCTTCACCAGGCTTTGAATACTTTTCCCCTTTTGTTTTATGAAGACAAGGCTCCCAAAATTATCTGCACAAACTTACACAGGTTTAGGGAGCTGCGAGCGGGCAGGCTGAGCTAATTTCTGTGACTGCTTCTTCCTTCCTAACGTGGCCCTCCCAACAGACTCACCAAAAAGGGTTTAGTGGGCGTGGTTTTGTTATAATTGGGATTTTTACAACAGAGCAGTGCCTCCTACTGTGTGACTGATTCCTCTATTCCCCGGGGATACTCAGTACTCCCAAAGCAGAAATGGAATTGCCTTTCAGCAGTGGCTAGAATCCCTCACTGAAAGGCCACGCCGGGTCACAGCAGAAGCTTGGTGACTGCTACCAGGCCCCCATTAACAGCCGGGTGGCTCTGCCCCATGTGGCGAAGGCAAATTCCTTCCTTCTCAAGAGAGAACGCTGTTTGTGATAATTAGGTTGGAATCCTGGTTTTCTTCCATGATTAAGGGCCTGTCCGCTTGTAATTTCAGGGAGGACCCAACAAATACCTGGCTTTCCCTCAGGAGCTTGTGGTGGAGCAGGGTCTGGGTCAGCCCACCCGTCCAAGAGCCCCTCTTGCAGTCAGTGCCTGCCAGGTCTGACCAAGTCAGGCTTCCTGTGGTGAGGTTCCCTCCTGCAGGACACTGCCGAAGTCAAGGCTTGCTAAGGAAGGCAGAGATTTTCCATTCCTCAAAGCCAGTGTTGAAGGGAAATCATCTTGTGGCTAGTTCACCCCCGTTAGGTCAGTGAAAGGGAGCTCTTTGACTGGAACCCATAAACCACCCAGGGGAGAATGAACTTGAAATGTATTGGTGTACTTTGAGAGGTGATCACAAAATAAAATTCCTAGAGCTGAAAACTCAATTATTGGTTCTCTTCAAGTTTTGATCATCTTTTTAACTTACAAACACTATTGTGCTAGTGGCTTTTTGCTTTTGTTTTTTTGTTGTGCTTTTTAGAGCCAGCTGCTCACCACAGTGCTATAAACATTGGAAAAGATAATTATGTTAAGTTTAAATTCCACCTTTGAGACAACTAGGAGTGAGGTGTGGAGATAACTTGAGTTCAAGAGAGGTTAATGAGAAAGACGTAAAAATCCCACATCACTGTCAAAATCCTGTACAGAGTCTGTCCTCCCTCCCCCCACCCAGCCAACTTATTTCATCTTTGGAGGCAGACTGGGGTGCTGTTAAAATCAAATGGGCTTGTTTTCCAAAACATGCTCTGCTTTCTGCCTCCTGCCACCATCTCTCAATAACTAAATGTTCTTTGCCACAGAGTTTCAGAAGAGGGACGGGGAGGGAACTTAAGCCCTGGCTTTAGTTTCCTCACCCTGTGACCCACATGTTGGATTAACGAGGACATATGGCCTGATCCTGCTGATAAAGCCTCAGGGTCAGCCTCGGAGGCCAGCCTGGCACCTCTCCCTGGTGGTCCCTATTGTCCCCTCGCCCAGGGATTACCCAGCCCTGCTTCACAGGCGATTACACCACAGCCTATGCATCCCGGTGGGCTGACAGGTCTGTCAACCACACACAGAGAGCAAGGCCTACCGCTTCCATGAGTCTCGAGCTGCTGGGACCAGCAGCCCTGGGGTACAGGTAGCCTGCGGAGGCCTCTTCAGTCTTGGGCTGCCTCTTTACTTTGGAGGGCAAAGCCATCACACCTAAAGGACAATTTGATTTTCAATGGCCTTAGGTGCAGGGGGGCCAGGTAGGCCTAGAGTATGATGTTGAGAGACCATCTGCCCCTTATTCTTTCCCATGGCTGCTGCTTTCAGCAATCTGAAAGGGGGTGCAAATACTCCTAAATAACACACACTCTCTGTCACCTGGATTACTTGAGAGAAAAGCTCTGCATGTTCGTGAGGTTTCATGGTTTAGCAAACACACTGGCATGTAGGGGTCCCCTGCTGCTACATGGCTCTAGGGTCAAATCTCCTCTTTTGCAGAGGAGAAAATGAAAGTCCAGATGGCCTGAAGGACTTGTCTAATCCCTCACAGTTTAGAAATGATGGGACCAGGTCTGACCCTCAGATCGCCCATTCTGGACCTACGCTACTCCTTGAGCTTTTCCTTATTCTTCTATCAAAAGGAAAGATGAGATATGAGAAGGAAAACAGCCCCCAGCCAAGTGAAGGGATTGAAGGTAACACCTGTCCAAGTACCAATGCTCCTTGAGATTCTGGTCTACCCACAGCACCAGGCTCCTCCCAGGCCTCTGCCAAAGTACCCTGTAGCTGCATTGCAACAACAAACATTGAATGAAGGTCAGGTGGATAGAAGAAGTGACTGCCTCTATCCAAAGCCAAGAGCATCACTGCAATGGGATGATAATACCTACTTTCCACCGCCATGGAGAACCAAGGTACATGCTAGCCCTCCACACTGCACCGCAGTTTTAGACTTAGGAGTGGGACTCAGACTGTACCTCTGAGGAAGGAGACACAACAGGTACCACCTAAGGCTGCCCCCATGTGCACCTACAGGCACTTTCTAGACCACAACCTAGAGAGGAAGAGATCAAACACCCTGTGGTTTCACGGAAGCAACGAGTCACAGCTCAGAGGGAGACAGCTGAAGCAGGAGTACAGGATGCTGAAGACAGTTGAGAAGTACAGAGAAAGAACTCTACGTGTCATCAGCACAAAGGCCCCCTTAACCCTCCAGCTAAATATGAAGCTGCAGTGGTGCAAAGCAAGAACCCCTGAGGGGTGAGTGAGCACAATCACTGTAAGCTGCATGGAGATTCCTAAGTTCAGGAGATTCTCAAGTTCAGAATTGAAATTCTGGGGATTCACTTTCCTCCTTTTCTTCCCCAACCACCTGAATTCTAAATCTTGAAGAAGCTATTTTGTTGCTGCTTATACTCGGCCACCTTGCCAGAAGTCTACTGAGCCATGACAAGTCTGACAGCTGAAGCAGGTGACATCACCAAATAGCCAGGCATGGCATCAAGACCCCGGAGCAGCCACACCTTGGGGTAGCAATAAGCAAGCACCAGGGGAGATTACTTGGGACCCTGCCTGAAAAACGAGCTTCCTAGCAATCAGACTGGTCTACCAGGACATCACTAACTCAAGAGCACACATCTAACACCCATAGACATGCAAAGAATTGGAACAACGTGAGCCCTCCCTTGAAAGGGAAATGAGATCTGTGAAAAAGAGCCAAAGATGATGGTATCGTTGGGATCAGCAGGCAAGGACTTCAGAGTGGCTGTGACACGTATATTGAAAGGTTTAAAAAAAAAAAAGAATCTAACTAGAAACAAGTGGGGAATCACAATGGGAACTGTTAAGATATGAAAAGAACCATCCAGCTCTGTGGCCCACTGGTGTTTTGCTGAGTTGTGACTTGTGCCAACCTGTCTTCCCTTCTCCTCTGCCAACCCTGAGATTTTTCAGCCTCCTGCCTGCCTTCACCACCACTTCCCTTCCCAAATCCCCCATGCCACCCTCCCCTGCCAGCCTGTCCTCAACAGACCATTCTGTCAAAGGGATGAGTTTGTCTCTCAAGGGTGCCAAGACTGAGGGAAGAAGATTTAAGAAGGGCATTTGTCACTTCCATCTTTGTGTTGTCACGGCAGGTGTGGCCCAGCAGCTGAGCTCACAAATTCTTCCCATGGAGAGCCTGGCTCCAGTGCTTGCAACTGATGTGAACAGACAGGGTGTATTCAACCAGGGGCTGTTAAAGCAAAGCCTATGTTTCAGCTGTTGTGCCAGATGCATGACAGCTATGTGCAGCCACTAGCTGCTGGCCTGGGACAAAGGAAATGCTGCTGGTCGCAGTATTGCAATATCTAATCTACAATATCCACATTTAGTCAGTTTTAGGACTCTGCGTAGAATAGTTTCTAACCTTGTTGGCCTACCCAGCAATGGTCAAGCTTTTAGCACTTTCATTGATAACAAACAGCTTGTAGTGGCACATGGGCCATAAGATTAATCGCCACAGACCCTAGGCCAAGGGTCTGTCCTCCTTTCTTCTGTTTTTCCTTCCTCCCTTCCTCCTGCCCTCCCTCCTTTGCTTTATTCCTTCCTTCTTTTCTTTCAAGTAAAAATCTCTTGTAATTGAAAGTTCAGGAACCATTGCACTAGGGAACCTAGAGTGCTCTTCTGCACAGAATAGGTGATTAACATAGTCATCGCCCCACAACTGTAGATTCAACCAAACAAGGATCAAAAATACTCGGAAATAACTGTGCCTGTACAGTTGACATGAGCTCATTGTTCTGGTCATTGCTCTGTGAGCAATGCAGCACGACTATTCACACCCCTGGGTATGTTATGTCAGTGTTGCAAATAATCTACAGAGGGTTTCACGTACAAGGAAGGAGGTGCCTAGATTCTCTGTGGAAACTGCACCATTTTGTTTAGGGGACCTCAGGTGCTGGTGTCTGCCTAAGGTCCTGGCCCTGGTGGCCCTGCACACTGAGGCCCAATTGCCTGTTAAATAAACTGGCTTCCTTCCCACCTTGCTTTGCTTCTTCTTACTTTCTCCTGCTTTCTGTATTCTCACCTATGCTCTTTCTTTCCATGCTCCACACCCAACATTTCTAGCCCTGCCAGCATGGCCTCCCCTAGCACGCGCACACACAGGCACACATACGCATGCCTGCCCTGCCAATAAGCCCTCCTCACCTAAATCAAGATTTTGCCAGTCCTGCCCCAGCTGCCCTGATTGACCCTCATTCCTCAGTGAGCAGCAGCATCTGCCAGCATAGAGTTGGCCCCAAGTAGAGTGTGAAGCTTAGCATCCCCTACCCAGCTCTACATCCCTGGAGGTAGATGAACCCTGGGACTCCTGGGGAGTACGGAAACCCAGGCTCATGGGGTACAGTCCAGGCTCTGCAGACACAAGATGCGGACACACAGCTCCCTGCTCCTTTCCCCACCCCACACTTCCAAAGCCACCCAGAAAGAAAACAAGAAGCCATTTCCCTTGCTTCCTGTCATTCACAGAGCCTGGAGGTGGGGATGCGTTTCACTAACTGTCAGATGAACTTGATGCCTTGTGATTGATTGCAGTGGTTCTGATGCCCATCCAAACACACAGGTGATCAAAGCCCACACCTCTTATTGGCTATAAAGGTCCACCTTCTCCCTCCACCTTCCTCTCCAGGGAGGGTTACAGAGGAAAATCACCTGAAAGTGATGCCTTTTCTCCTTTGTGCCCAAATAATAGCACAATGACACCAGGCAGCTTCAAGTACTATGCACTGAGTCCTGGGCTGTGACCCTCGCTATCCAACCACACCAGGCAAGGATCGACATCAGATCACACATGGACATGGCAGGTCCAGATGTGTGCTGCCCCATTACGGATTTGGACCTTGGACCATCTGTTTCCCCAGTGGCTTTAGATTTTAAGCATTAAAATAAGGAAGGACTAGGACCAAGACAAGGACAGTAGAGTGGGAGCTGCCTAGGAATACCCCATCCCTGCTTTGCAGTCCCTGTGCACATAACCCTGGCTAAAGGAACACATGGATGCCATGTGGCTGGGGCTATGTCTCTCAGTATTACTTCTGTGACACTTATATTTGTCAACATCTTTGCCAATGAGCAACAGCTGAGTCCTCAAGCAGTGATGGATCCTGGTTTCAAATACCCTTATATTTGCTTTGGGACAATGGAGGAAAGGTTTTTAGGAATTAGTAGAAAATCAAGCAATAGAATGCACAACATATGTAAAGGAAAACTAAAGAGGTAAAAGAAACTCTAAGTTTGCCTGTGAAATCATGTTACTAAAAAAACTGGTGCATTGCCAAGCATGCCTCAACAAGGGAGAGGGACCTGAATCTTGCCCATAATGACATAGGATATCTCTGTACACTTGAATTTGTCTGTGGAATTCCTCTTAAAAATGCAGACAGTGTCCTGCACTGGGGCACCTGGCATTATCACAGAATACAAGAGCAAAATGACTGGCTCAGAGCGAGTTCAGGCTCCCTGGCATGGTCCCAGCACTGCTTCAAGTAGGGGGGAAGCAGCCCATGCTAGGCACCACAGCAGGAGGCTCCAGATGGGAGAAAAAATTAAATTCTCACAGCAACACTGCAAGGCCAGGATGATTCTCCCCAGTTTACACCTAATGAAACTGAGCCTGGGGAAGTGAGAGCATTTTCCCATAATTGAAGTTGGGAACCGTAATTACATGATCCCAGGATTAGTTCTTCCTACTACAGTGGCTCCCTTGTGGTTACACAGCCATGTTAACAGTCAGGTGGATGCAAACAGGCACCAGTAGCAAGGTCTTACAAACTCCAATGTGTCTTTGTCCGCCAGCACAGGTGAGCATGCTTGTGGCTGGGCATCGCTAGCAGGCAGCTGGAGTTTTGGGAAGGTTCCCCAGGTGATTCCAGCATCTAGCCAAAGCTGATTGCCATTGGATTAAGGTCTCCATGGAAATCATCCCCCCACCCAGCCTGCAACTGCATCTTGAAGAAGGCATGGGTGACAGGAAGAGCCAATCCTTCAGAACACCTGAAAGAAAACCACCCATCCACTGAGCTGTATCCTCCCAAGATCCCTGGGTTATGGACTCAGCCTTTGCAATGGTACCTGGAGAAGGTGCCTCTGGAGGTGGCTACATTTGTATAGTGATTTAAATTTAGAGAGTTGCTGGGTCCCTGCTAGTACTAAGCCCGGCAGGCTCATGAATCTTAGGAAGAACTGATAGTTTGGTTCCACTTCAAAAGCAGGAAAAAAAATCAATGTTCCAGTTCAAAGACTTCTAGGCAAGAAGGGTTCTAAATCAGAGGAAGATAGCCTTTTTTTTCTAGTCAACTTTCAATGATTGGATGAGGCCCATTCAAATTAGTGATAGGAAGCATCAGCGAGATAGCTCATTGAATTTGGACTAAGCACATGCTTAGGCAAGCTCAGGGACTGGAGTATGACCTCTAGCACTACATGCTGCACCACCTCCTCCTCTGGACATGCTGAGCCTATGACTGAGTCTGGGTATGGTGGGGCATGTCTGTAATTCCAGCACTGGGAAAGCAGAAAACAGGAGGATCACTACCAGTCCAAGTTGCATAGTGAGACCCTGTACTAACTACATACAAAATAAATAAATAAATAATTTGAGAGAGCATTCTCTGTTGAGTCCACCATATAAATGTTAATCACATTCCACATGCCCTTATACAAACATTCAGAAAGTATTTGGCCAGGTAGCTGGACACCCCTGGCCAAGCCAAGTTCACTCACAGATCGACCTCACAATGGCTAACATAAAGCATCAGGCTCTAGACTGACCCCCTCCAGAAATGGGGGTGGTGGGTTCTTAGTCACCACTAGCTGCTTCCCAGCACAGTGATACAGCAAATGAATGGAGGTGTGTGTGTGTGTGTGTGTGTGTGTGTGTGTATGTGTGTGTGTGTGTCTAGAGCATGACATCTGTGTTCTGCTGCTGCCAGCCAGGGTCTGTTGTCAGGGCATGTGGTACTCAGGATCCAACCCAGGTCCTCGTGCTTGCCTTGACAGGCCCTTAAACTACTGAGATATCTCTGTGGGCCCCACAAATGCTATTATGTGAAGTTTTGATCAAGGCTGACTTCCCCATATCCATTTGGGTAGGCAGGTTTGCTATGTGCCTAATGTAGGTCAACCACAAGAGTGGAGCTGATAGAGCAGCAAATCTGTCCCGTACAGACACGTACTTCTCGCAGGATAGCCCAGACACTGACCCCTACACAGTTCCCACAGAGTCACATGGGACAGGGACAACTGCTCCACCCTCTCCCAGTTCTTAGCTTGCTGCTCCAGTGGGGACTTTAGCCACAGCTTTGCGAGTTGCTTAGTGGCTTAAGTGACATGGAGCCTGCACTAAGCTGGTGACACCTCTGGGATAGAGTGCAGGCTTCTATGGGTCATGATTCCTCTCCTAACCTTCAATGATGGTCTATAAATCCTTTAAAGGGGCTTAAAGTGCAGATGACCTTGGGAGGCAGAATGGTTGATTTAAGTTCAGAATTTAGATCACTGGAGATGGGACTTCTTACCCATTATCTCTTGGCTCTAAACTACCCCAAATCCACCTAAGTAGGGTCCTCATTATCACAACTGGAGCTGTCTAGAAACATAGATTACATAGGAGATTAGATAGGCAGGCAGAAAGACAGATCATAGATACACAATTGATAGGTGTATACTAGAAAAATAGATAGATAGATAGATAGATAGATAGATAGATTTGTCCCATTGCTGGGACAAATACCTGACACCCAAAATCAAGGAAGGAAAAGGTGTATTTATTTAACTCACAGTTACTGGAGGATTCATATTGTAAAGCAGTCTAAATTATGTAGCAAGACCTTGGAGCCTTATTTGCTCAGGAGAGTGGGTCAGTGCCTGTCTTCCCCAAACATCTTCTCTCTGTCCAAGGCAACCTCAATCACAGACACTGCCACCCCACACTATAGGGTCCAGAGGAAAGACTGGGGTGCCTCTGTGTCCAGGATGACCTACCCTGCACCTTCGAGAGGCCACTGGCCTGGTGGAGTGGGGAGAGTGCATGCTGTGGGTTTAACTGCTGGTGCCTCTCTAGCCCCGCCCCTTGAGCCCTGCACTGGTCCTCTGGCCCTGCCCCTGAAGCCTTGAGCTGTGTCTGCCTCATAAGTTCCATGAAGCTTTGGGGCGACAACTAGATGTAAACCATAACAGATAGATAGATAGACAAACAGATGGTTGATAGATAACAGATAGATGATAGATAATAAATTATAGGTGATAGTTCATAATAGAAGATAGATAATGATAGATGACTGACAAATGAGTAGACAGATGGCTGTTGATAGATACCAGATAGATGATAGTTAGATAATAAATAAATGATACATGATAAATGACAGATGAACGATGTAGATACACAGATGATAGAAAGATAACATAGATGGGTGGGTAGGTAGATAGATAGATAGTTAGATAGATAGTCACACCAAAATAGTAGCTGGAAAGTCCCACCATCTATTATCACCACTGGAGACCCAGACTTGGCATTGGAGAAGTCACTGCCTCAGGTCAAAAGACTGAAAGCCACTAGACCAGGAATACCAGGGCTAGGAGAGATGGTATCTCAGACAGTGGCTTCATCTTCCTTCTGCCCTTTACTGTGCTCAGGCCCACCCCTTGGAGGATGCTGAGAAACACTCTTGTTATGGTTTGTGTGTAGGTGTCCCCTGCAAAGCCTCACGCAGTCATTTGGCAGCTTCTGGAATTTGTAATTGATTATTGTGGGTGTGAGTGTTGCACCTCCCCTGAGGCAGGTGATTTGCATTTCAACGTAAAAGAATAGAAGTTAGCTGCTTCAGCTGCCACTACCTCTTCCTGGGCTCTTGCTGTAAGCTGCTGCCATGAAAGGCAGGGTCCTGAGTTCAATTCCTGATAATACACACACACACACACACACACACACACACACACACACCTGCAAAGGGCATTTCCTAACTGGTTTCTTTGCACCCTACCTACCTTCTCAGTAAACCAAAGAAATAGAGGTCAAGCTTCTAAATTATGTACTGAAATGCACTGTAGGACACATGATGTCCTCTACTTCATGTGGACCCACAGGGGGAAGGATGAACTCCCCCCTCAGGCTTACATAGTAACCACAGTAAATTTACCACAATTGTTGAAATTTTCAAGCATTTTCTATGCATAGAGCTCAGCTTCACTCTTCGCAAAACAGAACCTCACTTGGTCCTTGCAGCAACCACGATGTAGGAACTACTTTTATCTCTAGTTTCGGGCTGGAAACCTGGGGCTTCAGGGACCATAATATTGTCCAGGATTGTCCAGTCTCCGTGGTGGCCCTGGAAGCCAACATGCTGTGATCTGGCTTCAACTCAGACTCAGCACAGAAGAAGCATCCAGGACCAGGCACAGGGCAAGTAGCGAGGACCAGAAATCCATCCAGCAAGGATTGTCCCTGTCTTTGTCATGTGGAATCATCTAGTATCAGAATCCACTGTCCTACAGCTGGAGCAAGGCTGCATTCCCCGCAAAATAAGACTTAGAAACAAAAATTGGGGTGCATGTATATTACTTAAAAGGATACTGAGGAAATGGAAATTTTGCAGGGAGGACAAGGAAGTGATACAAGGGATTGATGAGCAGGTTACTATTGTGGACACCTGGGGCTAAGTCCTGCTGGTGACATCTGGGAGGCCATGTGACACCTACCTCAGTGTTGTCTCACTCAAAGGTGCTGGGGCTTGGCTGTCCAACCATAGCCTTTTTATCCTCAGAATTAAGATAACTCAGCAGCACCTGTTTCTGGGCACTTCGGGCTTGTCCTTTGCCCTGCTGATACCAGGGGCTGTGTACAGAAGTGGTGAGGGTGAGGGGACATGGGTGGGTGCCAGTAGTGGAAGTCCCTCAAGGGTAACCTTAGTTTCAAATTTGGCTGTCTCTTTTTCACAGAGGTATGATTTTAAGAAAATTTCTCTGGCTCAGCACTACAATGTTCTTCTTTTCCTACTATTCCAAGTGTCCACCTGTGACAGGGGAGAATTAACTCCCCTCCCCCTCTGCATGGGACATTACTTGGCATGGAAAAGTTGGTGCTGCATCCTGAGGACACCAAGGGCCAGGCTTCCACTTGCTTCTCCCATGGTTGATTCTAAACTTATGAGTGGCTGGGGCAAAGAGCCTTTAAATGAATGAAAGAAACTGGGTTAGGCTGGAGGCAGATAGGGCATCTATTGAATACTTGTATCTGTTGCTCTTACCAAAGTGTGTTATAAAAACTGCTAATGAATATGGTAAGTAGCAAGGTCAAGGATGTTTCCAAGGTCAAGTCTTGGAAACCCAGACATGACTCATTGTGAAAATTTTTGTTACACTAATTTAATCTACTTTTTAGCACATAAAGGGAGAAATTAGTTTACTTTTTTTCTTTATTCAGGACAGGGTCTATCGAGTCTCACTATGTAGATCAAATTTGTAGTGAGTCTGCTGTTTTCACCCTCCCAAGTGCTGGGATTACAGATACACACCACCATGCCCAGTCTCAATTGCTGTCTCAGCATGCCCCACAGGAGGGGTCAGCACAGACGTTGGGGATTGAATCCTGGCCACTGCACTCTGCCTGAACAGCTGCTTTAGTCCACTGAGCTATCAGGCCAGCCCTGATTAGTTTATTTATGTACCATATCTTATCTAAGTCATTAGTGTAGAGGGGTGTGTGTGTGTGTCTGTGCGCGCGCGTGCACATGTATGTGTCTGCACACAGTAGTTATAATCTAGAAAAACTCACTCATTTACAGAGAAGAGGGGAGATCCGAACTATATCATAAATACATTGAAAGTTATGATGCTACCAAATATATTATAAATCAAATTTGTTCTGAAACCTACTCTGATATTTTTTTCCTGTTTTGACTAAAATAAAAATTGTTTCAACAATGAAACATTTGACAGAACTTTCCTGGAAGAATGGAACCAAAAATAATTTTTACTTTTAATTCATAATTTTAACTTGGGTGCCATATGACAAAAAATACATCCCACAAAATATTATTGGGATGTCAGGTCACCCAAGTGTTTGGGGGAAAAGGTGATCTTCGAAAGGTTTGAGGTTTGGTATCCCTTCTTAAGCACTTCGTCTAGATAAGGTTGATTTCTGTCTTCTGTGACTACGACTTCAAATGTGACTTTTCTGGACTTTGTAACCTTATTTTGAAGGAAAGAATTTTAAGAGCCAGGAATAAAATTCAATTAACTGAGATGACAGAAAATAATCTACTAAGCGAATATATCAGGCAATTGGAAGCTTTCATACCTTTCAAAAAGGAAATAACCTATTTCTTGCCTTGTTATCTGTTGACACAGGAGTTTATTTCTCTTGAAGCTGTTACAGATCTACCTAATGAGACCTAAACACTGTTGCCAAGCAATTAGAGTTTTTATTGTGTCACTGATTTCCTTCATTTCCGGAGTGGCTGATAATCATTAGCTAATGCTGTCTCATCTTAAAGCAGGCATTTGCATGAGCCAGCTGCAAACTGTGGTGGGGTTGGAGGCAAAGGCCCCTGGCTATAGGTGGATGCCTAAGACGCCAGACCTAGATGCTTCTGCATGCCTTACAATCAAAGGAGTCACCAAGTGGAGTCTAATTGTCCAGGCTGTCTGGGTATTCATTCATAACCAATGGGGTCCAGCAGAAGTGACTTTCAAAGCAAAGCCACAAAGTGTCACCTTAGGAGCTGCAATGCTTGCTCTTACAGACCTCTAGCAGCCATGTTGGCAGTCCAATGGCCCAGAGGCCAAGTTGTGAGGGAGCCCAAAGCAGCCCAAGCAGAAGTAGAGAGAAGAGACTCCTGCCTCTGTGTAGCTACACCAGCTGTCCATCTCCTGGGCCAGCTCCAGCCACCAACCAATGGTGACCATACTGAGGAAGTGCCCAACAGAGCCTTCCCAAATTCCTGAACCACAGAAGCTAGGAGTGGTGACTAGCAGAGGTTGGAAACCATGCCCATGACCTTGGTCAGAATGTCGCCAAAGCAAGTAGGACACGCTGAGAACCCCAGACCCGGAGAGCCCAAGCAGGGTATTCCCATACAAACATTCTTTTCCCTAAAGGATAGAACAAATGCTGCAGGTTGCCTGTCCTCCTCTTGGGACTCGTCACTCTCACTGTGACAAGTGAAAACCACAGTTTCTTTCCTGGGGGCTTTCCCAGCTCAGCCTGCACAGCAGCAGTACCAGAGAGGCCCTTGATTAAGGAAATGTTCTTAGCCCTCAGATAAGAAAACTCTGATGCCTATTTTCGTGTCCCCAGAGCTTCTCATCCCCCAATAGGTGTTCTCAGGGGGCGCCAACTCTGTGCCACCCTCTCTCAGTGAGCTCTCTCCCCCTCCTAGCTCCCTTAGCCTCTTTCCTAGTGTCATGCCCTGCCTCAACTTTCACACACTTGCCCACAAACTCCTGAGGGAACCCAGACCAAGATCTTGGGGAACTGGGCTGAAGGACCAGGGATCCACCAAGACTCCTTGTCTTCCACTGATGCCTCCATTCCAGGGGAAAGTTGGGACAAGGTGAATATGGAGTCTTTACCAAGCCAGCCTGTGACCAGAGGAACTGGTCCTACTCACTCAGATTGGTGGGCACATGAACCCTGCCTACAGACAAGTAATTCATGTCTTCTGAATGGGAAATATCATCCCATCAGTTTCACAGTCCAGATTTCAAATGAGATTTGTCCATCAGTATGAATTATGTGCCAACTGTATGTCTGGGGCTCGGTTAGTGAAGTGCACATAAGGAAAAAGGCACACACTGGCATCGAACACCCAGAGAGTGGCCAGAGGTGCAGCTCTCCTCACAACAAGAACCCAGAATGCACGCCCCATGACTGCAGTAGAAGACTGGCAGTCGGAGTCCCCACTCTATGCACTGGTGCTGTGGTGGTAGTCTCCCGGGTCTTTCTGCTTCAGGGAGTCCTTGAGGTTGGAGGCAGAAGACAACAGACCACACTCATGGGGTTGAAAGTGACAGAGAGCTCACCTCTGCGGCAGCTGTCATTCAAGACGCGTCCCTTCTGCCACCTGGAAGGGCTTTTCCTAAACAAGGCAGTAGCAAGGTGCCAGGGGTACACTCCCCAAGGGGTTGCACCTGCAAACCTGCTGAATCTCACTTTAACCCAGGGAGGGAAGGGTTAACTTTAACCCAGTGCCCCCACACAGCAGCAGCATGGGCGGGATGCAGTTAAAGTTCTAGCTTCATTTATATTTCATGGAGACTTACACTATTTCAAGTGTGGAGCCAAAATATAACAACAAATATTTTATAGTACACTAAATTGAACTGTCCTTAAAGTGTATCAATTCTGTATTATTTATGACATCTTCAACTTATTCTCATAATGAATAGCTAATATTGGTTAATGCTTACATTAAGAGTAATATAATTATAAGCTAATTGGTAAAGAGCTTCATATGATCAGGGCCAACTGTGTGCTAAGTACAGGGACTAACTCATTTAATCTATTGCAAAATAAATGTTCTTGGGAGTCCATCTGGTAGTTGGAGACAGTGTAAGAAGAGAAACTACTCCATGGCCCATTATACATGTGGTGGGTGGGGGCGCTTAGAGGGGCCCATGCCAGGCAGTCTACTCTAAGACCAGCCTACAGTCCAGCTGCTGGCCTCTCCCCTTTTCACCTGATGGTGACTTGTGAAGCACACGTGACTTTCTCCTAGGTTGGAGAGGTAGCCGAAGCTCAGGAGGGCCAGCCAGGACTCCTGCCCAGTTCTCCCTGCCCCAAAGCCCACACTAGTGTTAGGACAGTCACTGCACCCCATCTGCTATCTCTTGAATGCATCCACTCTGAAATAGCCTTTTCCAGCACTCTCTGAGGTTGCCCTGGGCAGGGCAGTCATGACAAATGGAACATCAATAGGAGATGATGTTCAAGTCCACTGTCATCGCAAAGCTCAGTGTGAGGCAAAAGGATTCTGCAGCTAGGCACCTTCATATGCTACCTCCATCAAGTCAACAAGTCAGCCTTGCTCTTCCTCTGAGGGCACAGAGTGTTCTGTGGTCTCTTCCCTTAGCTTGCCACGCTGCCCACAAGCTGCCATAGTCAGTCTCTTCTTGAGCTCACCCATAGTGCAGACCAGCTCCAGGACACCCAGAGGTAGAAATCAGAGAAAGCCATACTTCACCAATCCCAGAAGCCCCCCAAGGGTCTCAGGGTTCCAGAATAGAGATGTCTGTGAGCATCCTAGAGCATCCCTGGGCAGCTGCCTGGATGCCCACTTGGGAGCCCATCATGAGCAGCAGGAGTAGGGCCCTGGGCACCACAGAAGCACAAAGTGGGGGTAGGGCTGGGTGCTAGCAGCGCAGCCTCAGGGTCTGGCAAGTGGGACAGATTGTTGTGATGCTTTTGGAGTAGGAGTGTCCCTAGGGGCCTTGTGGGACTTTGCATGCCTGTTTTTATGGGGTTGGAAAAGCTGTGGCTCATTAAGGACTATTAGTTACCGTGAACATCTAATAGTGTATTCCATCTTAAGTGCTGATTTTGTTGCCACTTAATTGAAATGTATTCTAATCCATCTTCATCAGAGTATTTGAAAGTAGCATAAGCAAGGCAGCTCCACTGAGCACACCACCATGCCTGGGGTGGCAAACCAGTCATGCACACACATTATGAGAGCAGAAGCTGCACTCTGTGTACTGCCAGGCTCTATGTAGAGCTTGGTGCAGGACTCAGGGCTCCCCAGCCCACCATAAGGAGCTAGGCACCTTTTCCAACTGCCTTTTTCCTGGATAGTTGACCCTGGCCAACAGATATGCCATCTCACCAGGAGGTGACAAACCTGTCGCTGGACAGCTAGGTCCAGTGATTATGTGAGACACACTGCAGGGATCCTTGTGAGATTGGGCTAAGCCCAGTCATAATTAATTGGAGAATCAATTGGAGAGATGACAACAACTAACCCAGGTGCCAGAGTGGAGTCTTTATGACTACTTTCCACTGGTTGATCTGCCCCTACTAGAGCATTCAGGAATTATCCATGCTCCTGGAACTGAAGAATGAAATGCTGTGGGCAACAACAAAAATCTGCATATAATAAATTGGGAAAAAACATGATTTATATACTAATAAGGAACTATAAGATTAGCAGAAAGCAGAATATATATACATATATAGGTAGCGCAAAGCTGATTATGGAATCATATGGAGAGCTTGGCTTCCTTGGTTCATGTTGTGCATTTATTTATCAATTTATTTATTTATAATCAGTGCCTTAGAGCATAGGGTCCCCTCCCCAACCACCCAGATCGGTCTGAGACAGGAGCCTGGGTGGACAGCTAATGCTGGAAAGAGCCCACATGAATGGGAAAGGTGGCTAGGGAAGGAAGAGACCCAGATGGAGGGAAAGCCAAACCAGGACCAGTCCTGAACCAAACACCACTGTGAACATCTGAGTCTGCACTGTTTGGAGCTATGTGGACACAGGAACAGAAGTGTATTGGTCTATTCCTGCAGCTAAAATAAAATCCCTGAGATTAAATAAGTTATGAAGGACAGAAACCTGCTACTCTCAGTTTTGGAGGCCAAGAAGCCCAATATCAACAGCAAAAGGGGACAAATGCTTTGTTCTTAAGGAAAAAGAGAGGAAAATAGACAATGTACTGTCATGATTTGTGATTTTTGCAAGAAGAACAATACAAGACACATTTTATAAAGTTACTTTATAGTAGTCACCCTCACCCAAAGAATCATATACAAAGAGTGCAGAAAATCTGTCTGTACACTAAAGACCAACGAATCCAGCTGCAGGCCTGCCTCCTAATATCCTTCATGAGTCCAGTTGAAAACCTAGAGCTCATAGCAAATGCTTCTCACAAGTTCAATTGGAGGCCTAGAGCCCAAGACAAAGTCTCATGTAGGCCTGCTTAATGGATCTGTGCTGCAAAGGCCCAAAGGTCAGTGGTGGAAGCTAGGAGGTCTACACCAGTGGGATGAAGGATCTGTGCTAGTAGGCTGAGGTATCTGAACTGGAGCCTGAAAGTAATGTGCAAGGTAAGAACCAGAGCTCCCCTGAAAAATATCACAGCTGTCCGCAGCCCCAGTGAGGCCTCGAGCTCCTCCAGTGATGAGGAGAGATTAGTTCCCATCAGGAAAGCCAACATGACAAGTTTCTCCAGGAGACTGAGCAGTGCACCATTTTCCCCTCTGAAACCAGGAAGCAATGCTGAAAAGTGAGGACCAGAGCTCCCCAAAACAAACTGAAGCTATCCCCAGTGACAGTGAGGTCCTGTGTTTCTCCTCTGATAAGAACAACCAAGTTCACCAGGAAAGTCAGCATGATAAGTTTCTCTAGTAGAATAGCCCAAGAGAAACAGAAGCTTCTAGAAGCTTTAACAACTTCTCCAAACAGTTTCCCTAACAGCCACTACTGGCTTCTCTAGTTCTGCCTCTTGCTCTGCTGGCAACAGTCCTCAGGTGGGCCTCCCACACCCAGCACCACACTAGCTCAATTCAGCTGGGTATAACAAGTTGACCAGCAGCCAGCAATCCACACATACTATGTTGAAGCATCTTTCATAAACAGCTAAATCCATTCACTAGGACTCTGCCCTGGTCACCT
>PVKN010013849.1:0-19618 GCA_004027915.1 Capromys pilorides | reverse complement strand
CCCAGCACTTCCTCGCTTGACCTGAGTCCAAGTGGGGAAAAACTGCACTTGAGAATGAATCATCCATTTTATTTTATTTTATTTTGTCATGTGCTCACAGCATCTCTCTTTCTCTCCTCTCCCTGGCAGGTCAGAGATAAATTAAAAATAAAATCTACGAGGAAAATAATTTATAAAAAGCACTCCCAGGCTCTGCCCACGTTCCTGCTGCTCCGCTGGGACCCCCTCAGGCAGGGTCGGCAGCCCCAACCGTCCCGCCCGAGCAGGCGGCCCGAGTGAGGCAGCAGTGGCAACCAGTCGCCAATCGCCAAAATGACCGACACCTCGACGCTGTGCTCCTGGAGCCACCTGGCCAGGAAGAGCTGGAGCTGGGGGCCCCCACTTTCCCTTCTAGAAAAAACCCAGAAAGGCAGACGAGACCCAGGCCGAGGAGAAACATCCCAAGGGTCCACACAGTTACACGGAGTCTTTATGGCAAAGAGAACATTTAGCAGCTTGAAGACTGAGGCATCTCCTTCTCAATCCACACGAACACGCTAGACCCTAGGGGTGGCGGCCCGGCCCTCGAGACGCACTGAAGCGCAGGGACGCTAGGACTACGCAACTGCCATGTTTTTAGGACCGCCTGCAGCCGGGTGCCAGCCTGTACATGCTCAACCCCACTCCCGTGCCCTCCCCGCCCTGGCATTGCACCCGGGACTCCTCCCGGGCTCCAGGACCAGGTGGGAAGGGGATGAACAGTGCAGTGATTCCATGCAGGCTGATGGGACACAGGCGCCCCGACACGGGACAGCCAGGACACAGTGTGAGGTGGCAGTGGCAGGCAGTGAAGGACATGCGTGATGTGGGGGCTGCTGCAGTGCAGGCCTCAGGACCTCCCTGCTCTCTCTGCCCGTGGGCCCAGAAAGCCAGCATCACCCAGGCTCCCACTCAACCGCAACGCAACAGGCATGCTTGCCTCGAGGGACAGCCAAGTGTAGGGACAGGAACGGGAACCGCGCCCTCCTACCCCACCCGCTCCACGGACCCCAGGTGAGAAGCCCCACAAGCCTCCTGCCTAGAAGCCTGACCAAGGCTTAATCTCCCCTTTCCCTTTGCCGACCGCAGCGATGTCCTGGTTTCCTTTCTTCCTTCCTCCAATAGACTTCCTCCCGCCTCCTGTCCTCTCCCTCTCTGTTCCTCCTGTCACCTCCCTCCGCACACCTCCTCCAACTCAGCAACACCAGCCGCAGCCCTCCACCCACTTTGCCCAGAGGGATCAGCGAGGCCCTGCCCGGCGGTCCAGCCACTTCCACCGCCGGAAGCCGGGCCGGGCAGTGCCCGCGCAGGCGCCTCCGTCCACTGACCCGCAGTCCTCCATCTGAGAAGATATATGGGGAAGAAGGCATTGAAGTCCCCGCCGGGGCCCGGGCCCAGGCCCGCCCCGCTCCAGTTTCAGCCTCGCCGAGCTTGCCGCACCCGCTCACTTCCTCCGGTCCTTGGGCTTCCTCTCTTGCCGTCTGGCCTGCTGGTCGGCCAAGGCGCGGGGGATGAGCAGGACACTGCCGTCGCCCGCGTACTGCAGGGCGTACTGGCTGGGCGAGTAGGGCCGCCCGTTTTCATCACGAAGCCGGCCGAACACCTCCTGGTACAGGCTCTGCACCTTCTGCTTCATCTGCCGCAGCGAGCGCAGGAACTCCACCTTCTCACGCAGCAGCCGCGCCTTGTCGCGCTGCAGGTCCTCCACGTCGCGCTCCAGGTTCAGGATGGTGTCCAGCTTGCGCTTTCGGCAGTTCTGCGCCGCCATCTTGTTCTTGCCCCGGCGCCGGATGTCGCGGACGAGGCTCAGCTGCGCCTCGCTCAGCTGGTGCTTGGACAGCAGCTCGTTGAACTCCTCCACGGGCAGGTTAATGATCTTGTCGTTGGTGAAGGGGATCTTCATGGCCCGGGCACGGTGCTCATCCCGGCTCATCTGCTTCTCCAGAAAGTCTGCTGCCTGCTTTTCCTTACTGCCCTTCTTGAGGCCACCGGCCGAGGGCAATTCAGTGGCATCTAGGGCACTGGGCGCCATGTTGTATGTGTGGTTGTGGCCCACATGCTCCAGGTAGGGCAAGCAGGACAGCTGCGAAGGGTCCTGGTAGCTCATGCGGCAGAATTTGGAGTACTCGGGCTGGTAGCCCACAGCACCCTCGGCCTCCTCCAGATCTAGAGTCTCAGAGTCCGAGCTGTAGCCAACGGCACCTTCCTCAGAAAAGGAGGAAGAGGCAGAAGAGGACGTGGAAGATGAAGAGGCCGAGGTTGTGGAGGCTGAGGAAGAGGAGGAGGAGCCCTCGGAGCCGCTCAGGGAGGATGGGCTATGGCTGGAGTCCAGGGAGAGGCCCGAGTCCGAGTCGAACTCCTCCTCGAGCTGCGAGGCCTGCACAGGGTTGAAGCCCTCCTCGATGGCCAGGTCCATCAGGCTGATCTCATCCAGCATGGCTTCATCCAGCAGGCCCCCCAGAGGGTCGGGCAGCTCAGGGCCCACCGTGTCATTGGCGGTGCCATTGAGCTGGGGTGGGAAGAAGAGCCCAGCCAGGCTGGCAGGGCTGAAGGTGGAGTTGAGGCTGGTGGAGTTGCTGGGGCCCAGCGGGAGCAGCGCAGCGCTGCCGGCGGCAGCAGGCAGGTTCTCCACCTCTGGGCTGAAGAGCGAGAAGTCCTGGCCGCAGCCCCCTAGGGACGCCTGGTGCAGGCTCACGTTCTGGTTGATAGGTGTGCTCGGGGCCAGGCTGTAGTTGGCGCTCAGGGCGTCCCCGGGAGGGGCACTGTAGAGGATCTCGCTGGCCGATGAGTTCACTTCCATGGCCTGGGGGGGCACAGAGCAGGGGGTCACTTGCAGCACTCTCCTCCCAGGGTTCCCATCCAGCCTGGGGTTGGGGATGGGGCTGCCTGGTGCAATGCCAGACTGGGGACAAATCTCTCCGGCCCGTCAGAGTGGGCTGATCTGAGCTTGGCATAGACCCCGGCCCAGTGCACAGGCTGGCTCCTAGAACCAGACCCCCATCTTGGAGGGAGGGCAAGGAAACCTGGGGCAGGTCTCCACTACCCACGCGGCACAGCGGCAAGAGCTCCGAGGCTCCAGACAGGAACCCTGTTGTTGCACCCAGGTCACCGCCACCCTCTCTTGATTTCCTCCTTTTAGAAGAGGCTGACGGGATGCTGTGAGGCTGAGAGGCGGCTTGGCTAGAATCCTCTGGAACCCACAGCTATCCCAGCACACCCCAGGAAAGGAAAAGGTCAGCCCAGGGCAGGGCCTGGTTCCCACAGAACCCTCTCCACCTCCCACCCCCACCCAGGAGCTGTGACCCCGACAACCCCACCTGCATCTCCATGATGGACATGAGATCCTGCCACTGCTGTTCCAAATCAAATGGCGACTCTGTCCCCGTGAGGAGTGGAGACAGCAGGCTGTTCTGGAGGACAGGAGACTCGTTCTCACTGGGCGCTGTTTCTGGGAGGCTGGTGACGTCCGGAAACTGGAGTGGAACACAGGGGGTCACCAGGGCAGGAGGACCACCTTACCCTCCTGCCCAGCAGCTCTGCCCCTGGCTTTCTGC
This sequence comes from Capromys pilorides, assembly GCA_004027915.1. Lineage (NCBI taxonomy): Eukaryota > Metazoa > Chordata > Mammalia > Rodentia > Capromyidae > Capromys > Capromys pilorides. Next base: position 16,046 of record PVKN010013849.1, on the reverse strand, counting down.
TCCTTCCTTCCACAGCTCACCCGAGCAGCAGCACAGGCCGCTGAGCCCAGCCCAGCTCGCTCACAGGCTTTCCTGGTCCTACTGTGGCCTCGGCACAGGCTCTCTTCTGGCTGTGAGGTTCTCCCCACCGCACACCTGTGGCAAGAGCAACTGCCGAGTCTAGCTGGCTGGACCCTAACTGCTTAGCGTGGCCTCTCCCTGAAACAGGTGAAAACTCACCAGCTCCCTCCTGTCCCCAACTCCCCGGAGCAACAGAAAGGAAAAAGGAAGATGCTAGGTGCTCTGCCTCCCCTATCTGCTGTCTCCCAGCACGACCAGACGCTTCAGGGTCTGCTGCACAGCCCAGCAATGACCAAACCCAGACAGACAGGAGCTCCACCCCTCAGGCACAACCTCCAACTGCCTTCTGAGGGGAAGCTTCTGGAAGCAACCCTGCAGGGTACTAGGAGTGAAGGACAGAGGCCAGCGCAAGGGCAGTCGTACCTGCGCAGGGAAACTCTCCCCGGTCTCTCCGTCCACTAGCAGGTCCTGGGCCAGAGTATCCGTGCCCGCGCCCGCCCAGGTGTCCTCCTGCTCGCCTCGTGCATCTCGAAGCTCCTTATCCACATCCTGCTCCTTCTGCCGATGGCTGTAGTCAAAAACCTCACGCCCAGCCCCCAGATCAATATCCTGCCGCCAAAGGATGTCAATCAGATCTATGTCCTGAAAGACAGACCACAACTTTAACTTTCCATCCAGGGACCCCTCCCTGTCCAGCCATCAAGGTCCTCCCTGGTGTCACCTGGCTTGTCTAGGGTGGGCCCCTCCCAGCCGCACATCTGCTGGCCTCACCCCCTCCCGGCTCCTCCACCCAAGGCTCATTGATTCAGTCCCAGCCACTACCCTGCCCCCAGTAGAGGCACACACAGGTCTTTGGCTTAGGTCTGGACCAGACACACCTGGGGCCCAGGAGAAACCAAAGGTCTGAGGCAAGGGAGACCCCAAAACATGGACTGGAGAAGGCTGGCACGGCAGCACGCAAGGGTGAGCTGCCATGCCAAGTTGCCTGGCAGTGGCCAGGCTTGCATCAGCCTGTGGTGCCACTATATTTGCATAAAGGGGTGGGGTGGCCATGGGAGGAAAATCCCTGCATTTCCAACCACCTGATGCAACCAATGACAGCTGAGGGCCCCATGGCCTCCTCCAGCCAGCCCCTCCTGGCTCAAGGTAGGAGCGAGGCGAGCACCCACAGCTCCAGCCACCCGCCCAGCTCACCTCGGGATCCATCCCTGCCAGGGTGCCCATCCCAGCTGAGCTCAGCAAGCCGCCTCGATCCCCGGGAACATCCAGCAGTCAGGTGATCCCACAGGGCACCCCACCCTGTGTGGCCAGCCCGCTGTCCCTCACAGCAGCTCGCACGCCACACCCAGGACTCCAACTCCCCAGCAGGCGACCCACTCAAGGACATCACCTCCAACATCACCCCCAGCACTACTGGGCACTGCTTGCCACCTGGGCTACCAAAGCACCTCCCTCTACTCTGCCCCACAGCTTCTGAGCACTTTATGCACCAACTGCCACTGGCAGGGAACCCCATCACGGAGCCACAGGCCTCCTCTCAGAGCCACTCCCTGCGGCACTGTCCTCAGGAGACCAAAGACTCCAGGGCCGCCTTCAGAGAGCAAGCTCCCTGGCCCTGCCCTGGTGCCCACCCAGACCCCGACCTGGGCATCACCCCTGCACTCTCCCCGCATCCACCAACCTGCACAGGAGCCCTGGACCCAGGAGCAGAAGGGGGCTGGGCGGCCCGCTGAGCGGCCAGCAAACAGTTAAGGGGCCGGCTGCCTTTGGCCTGGCCCCCACCACCGTGCGAGCTGCGGTCCAGGCGGGTCATGGTCTGTGAGAGGAGCCCCAGGGCCGCCGGGGCCGGGAAGCCAGGCAAGGGGCTGCAAGGAGCTGTTGGCTCACAGGGTGCACACCAAACTGGAAGGGTGGCCCCTTGCTGGCTCCGAGGGGCCCGAGCAGGGTGCCCCGCCCGTGCTGCTGCCTGGGCGGCCCAGCCCAGCCCCCTTCCTCCATCCTGGAACAGCCCCCTCCCACCTCACAACCCCAGTTCCACTCAGGCGCCCGGCAGCCCCCACCCGGAGCTCACCGCAGAGGCTGCAGTGAGCCGGGACTCCCACCCCATGCTCCGTGCTCACGCTGCAGAGGAAAGCGAACTCCCTCATGGGCCTATCCTCCCGCTCCTCCCTCCTCCTCCTCCCTTTGCCCCCCAAACTCGTTACCTAGGCTGCAGCAAGGAGCCAATCCCCTCCCCCCTACCCCGCAGGTCACTGCTGAGGCTGCAGAGAGCCAATCCCCTCCCCCAGGTCAGCAGCTGGCCTGCGGAAAGAGCCAATCCCCTCCCACTGTCGTTACCTAGGCTGCGCCGGCAGCCAATCTCCTCCCACAAGTGTCCGCTGGAGATGCGGAAGGAGCCAATCCCCTCCCACTGCCTGTTACCTAGCTGCAGACGGCAGCCAATCTCTGCGCCAGGGCAGCTGGAGAAGCTGCCGCAAGGAACCGGCCCATCCCCAGGCCGCCTCCGTCTCCTTGAGGAGATGCACCCAGGGGCGGGCGGCCCCACCCAGCCGTCAGTCAGCAGGGTGGTGGCGCAGTGAGAGCGCCCTGGGGGAAGGGGCAACACTCTCCTCCCGTCGCAGCTCGATCCTCCAGCCCGTTCCGGCCCCCAAGCCACTCCTCCCCCGGCTCCGCCTGGAACCTCGGGTCTTCTGCTGGGAAGTCGAAGTTTTCCCGCCCGGGAAGGCCGTGGCCAGCCCTCAAGGCCAGGGATCACAAGCCACGGGCAGGAACCCAAGACAGAAAAAACCAGGACCTTTGTCACCCTCAGACAGGCCAGACTTGAAGAGGGGGAGAGCCATCTGCACTTGTGCAGTTGTCACCGGGGGGGGGGGCCCGCACCCAGGAAACAGGTGCTGCCCACCACCCTGGCCACTCCTGCACCACCGGCTCCCGAACCCTGGACGGGACTGGATCCTGCGGGGGTCATTTCCTGGAGCTAAGGTCGGCTCAGAGACCGTGTGTTCCCCTGCCACAGCCTGCTCCTAGCCCGAGAAGAGCTGTCAACAGGCCACCCCGTTCTGGGCACAGCGCCAGCCGCCAGGGGAATCCTACCCTTGACCAGGACCTAGGCCACGGCTGCCCATCCAACAGCCTGGCAGCAGGAGCATACTGCCACCCAAGGGATAATACGGCTCCATGCTGCTGTGTCACATGCTCTGGACCTGGGTATTTTTATCCTGAGTGACTGAGGAAATGTTCTGGACACATCACAGTTCCCTTCCCCCCAGCCTGGGCCATCCGTGTGAACCCACTGTCTAAGTCTCCCCAAGACAGCGCTGAGGGCCGGGGCCCAGAGAAAGCGTGACCTTCACGAGGGCGGGCATGGAGGGACGCAAGGTCAAGGTGCTACCCCATGTTGCCAGCTCAGCTCCACCCACGACTCCTGTCTGAGCCTCACAGGGCTCTCGGGACAAGCCTATTCCTGTCCCTGGATAGAGTACGCTTCTCTGGACATGAGGCCAGACCACAGCCCACAAAGAACAGAACAGGGAAGAAGACAATGAGGTCCCAGCACCACGACAAGGGCCTAAGAGGCCCGAAAGGCAAGAAATGCTCCTGGACTCCAGCATCTCTCAGCGGGCCCAATAAAGGCAGCAGAGTAAGGCTGGGTTCAGCCCCAGCACTGCTGATAAATGGAGCTCAGAGACCTGGGCTTTGGGGCTACTCTGTTATCTTGTGCTGTTTAGGGGGGTCAGCAACACCCTTGGCCTCTGGACACCCACAGATGCTAGTACCACCCCAGCTATGACAACCAAGTCTGTGGATATCACCAGCTGCCCCCTGGGTAAGGACCACAGGCTCCGAACAAGCCATACTCTTCACCAGCTGCTAACTCTGAGAGCCGAGGACCGGAGCAGGGGCCACACGAGCAGGTGAAACTGGGTCGGCCCATGGGGGAGCAGCAGAAGCCAAGCCCTGAGGCCATCTCCAACTCCCCCGCCACTCAGCCAGTCCAGTACACACAATCTGCCCTCCTGAGCCGGAAGGACACAGTGGGCCTTCAGGACTGGGAGGTGGTCGCACGAGCTTCTGTCTCGTCAAGGCGGGGGCAACAGTAGCTGCCTGCACCTTCAAGACAGAAACGCATCCCTTTCCGCCCCAAGAGGCACGCCAGCCACGAGACAGGCGCTGAGAGCGGCCCAGCGGCTCACACGGCGCCCACTCGGGCCGGGCAGCAGCAGTCTACCTCCTCCGCCTGCCTCCCTGCTGCACGCACGCCTTGGGCAGAACCGGAGCTCTGGCCTCTCCTGGCCAAGAGTGACCACCCACGCCTGGGTACTGGCTCAGGCCCAGGACAGCTGAGCTCTCCTGGCCTCATGGCAACAGGACTGACCACAAAGGAGAATTTAGGGTGCACATACATGCTGCAACGTGGGGGTAGGTGCAAGGCAAGAGGACAGCACTGTGTCCTAGCAACAGATACACAGGGCACTACAGCCATCACATGCCCTGCTGAAATCCAAGCAGTAAACAGCGCTGAGGCAGAGGGGGCCTCCCACGGCCGCACAGCACACTCACCGGGGCCTGGGCTCAGCACAGGCAAACACCCTCCACTCAGTGCCTCAGCCAAACGCTGGACCCTCCTGCCCAGCGCAGCCCGAGCGGCAGCCCCGAGCCGGGCGGGATCTGTCTAGGACCGAGTCCTGCCCGCCGGCTTCTCCTCCCTCCCCAGGCCCTACCGACCCCCCTCTACGGGGCCACTCACCTCTTTGGTTAAGTCTCCGCTGACTGGAGGGGCTACAGCCCCTAAGTCCTCCAGGTCATCACCGAAACTCTGCTCCGCCTCACTTTCTCGCACCCCGCTGTCTGGACCCGTCACATCCTGGAGGCCGCTGGAACTCTCGAGGGCCAGGCCTGAGCTGGGCTGACTGCCAGAGACAGACCCCTCGGGGTCTCGGTGAACCAGCCAGGCGCTCACCTCAGTGGTGGGCACCTGGAACCTGTCCAGGGCCCTCACCTGACTGAGAAGCCGCCGGGCGGTGAAGTAATTGTCCAGGTCTATGCTCTTGGGGTGGATCCCATAGCCGTCCAAGGTGTTTCGCAGGTTGTGGAACTGCGTCTGCGTGTAGGCAGAGCTGGGCCCCAGGATGATCTCACGAAGTGGGGGCAGCTGTGAGGTCAAGTAAGTATCCACGTCCACCCGCACCCCAACCAAACTCAGCAGGATGGTAAACTGGAGCAGTCCTTCCGTTAAGTATTTCTTCAGAGAAAGCATTGCTGAAGGACCAGAACGTTTATGCTTTCTGGGTTTTAAATCTTCCGAAGACAAATCAAGGCCGTTGCTCCGCCGCTGCAGCCAGCAGGTTACCCCTCAGTGCTAACCCTTCACCCCTCCCTGGCACGACACAGGAGCTGACCGTGGCTATGGCCCCAAAGGAACGCACCCCCAGTGGAACCCACGCTCCAGGCCACATCCACTCTTCCCTTCGGGCTCCACACCTCGGAGAGGACGCCTCACCCAGTCCAGGCCCCTTGGCCCTCGCCACTCACTGTCTCCTCTGTCCACATACAGCCCGCCTCCCTAGAGGCGCTGACTGTCCCCTCAGCAGCTTCTGAAGGAGGCCAGTTCACAGCAACAGCTGATGGACTCCTTTTCCTTCTCCTCTAGGTTTATTTTCTTTGGCCGGAGCTCCACGCCTTTTGTCTTGGGTCACAGTGTCCCCGCCTCCTCCACACTTACCAGGGGGGTTTCCAGTAGAACCTGAAATAGGAGTCACAAGAGCAGGCAGATGAGATTCCATACTCCTCACGCAGTGATGGGGTGGGAGAACCTCAGGGAAGGAGGGAAGAAACTTTTACATGGAAAAAACCAGCCCACTTGCACTCTCACGAAACAATAGCCCATTGCAAACAGAACAAAAGGTATTGAGATGCTGGGCACGGTGATGCAAGTCTACAATCCCAGCACTCAGGAGGCTGAGGCAGGACTGTGGAGAGTTCGACCAGCCTTGGGGGTGACAAAGTGATCCCAAATCCAACCTAAACTGCATAGAGAAACCCTGTCTGTAAAAGACCAAAAAAAAAAAAAAAAAAGATAAAAAAAGTATTGAAAATGAAGATATTAAATCTGCATTACTCCTAAAAGTAGCCTGCTTTGGCTAAGCAGCCAATGCCCAAGTCTTCTGTACTTTGTCCGATTGACAAACCCTCCTCTACCTAAACAGGCACTTACCAAGCTCCTATTTTTAGCCTGAGAAGCCCATTTCCAATCTTAAAGCTGGTTTCTAACTCACGGGAGAAAATCACCTCCCATCACTCCTTCCACTTCAAAAGGGGAAGGAGAGGAGGACAACGACAATGCCGAGACAGTGCTCAGGCCACCACTCCACACAAAGTAATAATGCCTTTGGCTTTCTCAACTTTGAAATCTGATGTTCTTTTCCCACCGTTATGAAACTTAAAAAGAGACAGAGCTGGCAAGTGCAAGGTCCTAAGTTCGATCCCCAGTCCAAAAAAAAAAAAAGACGACAGAGTGAGTCAGGCCTCCCCCAGGCTGTATCTCCAACAGTTTGCACAGCAGGTTTTATCTCCACTCCTTTGACCTTCTAAGTCAAACCTGAGGATATGGCCAAGTTCTCAACCCAGCTGCCAAGTGGGGAGAGGGGAAATTTGCCTAACCTCACAAACAAAGACTGCTGCCACCTTTTCTCTGCTGTGACCCGTCCAGCCAACTTCATTCTGCAAACAGAGCAGGACCCTGAGCAGACGCGCGCGCGCGCAAGGCTCCTCGGGCTGGAGTCAACACCACTGAGCCCTGAACCGCAGCGCGCTCGGGCCTCCACGCCTCACTCCACTCGCTACCGAAACCTCCCAAGAGCCAATTACATTCAAGAAGCCCCGCAAAGTTCCTCCGAGCCCGCGCCCGCGGCCACCCCGCCCCGGCCGCCCGCCCGCCCGGGTACCCGAGTCCGGCGGGGCCCGCGTCGCCATGCCCACCGTCGGCGGCGCGACGTCCAGCCGCTGGGCGCCCAGGGGCGCGGGAGAGAGCGCACGCGAGCCCGACCCGGCGGCAGCCGGCAGCCGGCGGCGCCAGCTCACCCCGCCCTCGCCCCGGCCCCACCCCGCTCCCCCCCGCGGGCCGCAGCCACGCCTTCCGCGCCCGCAGCCTTCCCCGCCGGCCCACCCAAGCAGGCTCTCCGGTGGCCCCGCGGCTAAGCCCCGCCGACCCGAGGCCCTCACCCCGACCGCAGCCCCGCTCGGCCGCCCGCTCTAGGCCGCATCCCGCCTCCCTCGCCGCGTGAGCGTCGGCCCCACAGCGCCGCACTCCTCAGGAAAAGGAAAGTGCTCAGTACCCGCTGCACAGCCCGGCGTCCGCCGCTGCCGCCACGGGAGCCTCTCCGCCCAAGTCCCGGCCTAGCCGCCGCCGCCGCCGCCGCCGCCACAGCCGGCCGGCCCAGAGCTCCCAGCCTCCGCTTCCCTCCCCGCCCCCTCCTTCCCAGCACTCGGAAGCCCAGCCGACGTGCCCGCCCCCCAAGCAGTTTCTCCAATCACTGAGCCCGGGCCGCGGCCGTCTCCGGATGTCGCTCTGATTGACAACAGAGAGCGCCCAATAGCTGAGCGGGTTTCCTCCATGTCCACCAAGACTGATGTCCGCTGCCCAATGAGTACCTCTGCCCGCCTCGCGGCGTGGGCTACCAATGGATGCGGCGAAGGCTGTGGTATCCAGGGCGTTCTTGCCAGGTGGTTACAGGTGCAGTCCCTTTGGAGCCTGTAGATGAGGCCCCGGGGCTTGGGACGGAAGGCGGCGTGACAGGCGCTTGAGTGTGGAGTACCCGCTTAAGGGTTCCCGCCGTGACTTGCAAAAGCCTAGGGGGGCGCACAGTGGACTGAGACAAGACGCGGAGCATGTGGTTCTCATAGTGGCGACGCTCGTCACGCCATCTTGGGTACTGGCGACGTAAACCCGGATCTGGCTACCTCTCTTGCAGGCCCGGTGTAGCCACCTGGGCGGGGACAACAGCCCCCACTTGGTGGCCCAAGCAAAGGTCATTTGGAGGGAACACTCTTGTGGACGGGTTAATACTGTTTTTGTGTTTCCTATCAGAAAATGGCACGAAGACAAGGTTTGTTTACATTTGATTTATATTTTGAGACAAAGTCTCAACTGCCTTGAACTCACAGTGTAGCTCAGCTGGCCTTGAACCCGTGGTGATCCTCCTGCCTCAGGCTCCAGCAACCTTTTATTTTACTTTATTTTATTTATTTATTTTTGTTTATTTTGTTTTTTTGAGACCGGGTCAGGGTCTGCTGTGTAGTTCATGCTGGCCTTCAACTCACAGTGATTGTCTTGCCTCAGCTTCCCAAGTGCTAGGCCCTTTTTTTTTTTTTTTTTTTTGCAGAACCGGGGCTCAAACTCAGGACCTTGCACTTGCCAGGCAGGCACCTGTGCCCCTGAGCTATCTCCCTGGCCCCATGGACCCTTTTTATTAAGCTTTTGTGGCATCTGAAGGGTAGGCAGGGTCCTTACACCTGTAGAGGTGGCCTCCTAGTTACACCCGGGCTCTTCTTTACTATTCCTCCTATGCTAACAAGTGTAGATTACTTTACTGATTGTTACATTCATGTATTTGCCCATTACAATGTGGAATGTGTTCCTTAGACTAATTGGTTGTACTGGGAATCAAACTCAGGACCTTGTCCTTGCCAGGCAGGTAGTGGGCCACTAAACTATGCCCCTAATTGGGTTTTGGAGCATGGAAGATCATTCCCATGGCTCAAGTGGATATGACTTTGACTTTGGTTTCTGTGGTTTTCCTTTTCTGGTTTGGTTCGGTTGGTTTGATTTGGTTTTGTTTTGTTGGAGACGTGAGTCTCCTTTTGTATTCCAGGCTGGCCTTGAACAAACCGTGTGGCTCTGGCTGGCCTGGAATGCAGAGATGCTCTTGCTTGGGTTCCGGGCATGCAATACCGCGCCCAGCTTGAGTTCTGTTTGTGTTATTTTGCTTGGCTGGTGGGGGAGGCCTGGCTGGCTTCCTGGTCTCCCCAGCAACCACGTGGGTGGTCTTCAAAGGCTGGGCCACCTGACCTTGAAGACTGCCTCACTTTGTTAATTCCCAGATTTTCCAATAAGTGTTAACTCAGGCTGCGGGCCGGCCTCACTACATACAGTGCTGGAGCGTCAGGGACAAGACAGGGCTTAACAGGTATTTTTCTCATCAGAAGAACAGCAACAAAGACACACACCCAAGTCCCTAATCTGTACTTTTTTTTTTTTTTTTTTTTTTGCGGGACCAGGGTTCAAACTCATGACCTTGCACTTGCCAGGCAGGAACTTGTGCCACAGAGCTATCTCCCCAGCCCCCCAAGTCCCTAATCTGCCCCCACAGAATTTAGTCCTGCTTTTTAAGAAAGTTCGTCACATTCCAGAGTTCCACAGGCCCATCTGGCCATATTACCTGAACTACATTGGCAACTCAAACTGTGTACCCAGACACCCCTGGAGGAGCTCATTAGAGCTGCAGGTTCTAAGAGTGTTACTAAGTGGCCCAAGTTGGGCTCAAGCTTGAGATCCTCCTGCCTCAGCCTCTCCCTGAATGCTGGGTCACGGGACTGGGCCACCAGTGCACCCAACAGATTTCTAAACTATTAACTGGGCTGCAGTTTGATAATGCGCCAGTTTGAGCTCTTCTAGTGAGCCAGCCCTAAGACCACATGTGAGTCACCAACTTGGAGTTTGTACTGTGGCTCCCAGCCATGGGACAAACAGGTGCCAACTCAAGTGCCTGTTGCCTGGAAAATCTCAAAATATCATGAGCCACTCACTGTCCTTGTACAGTTAAGGACCAGGCCAACTGACACCTCGCTAGATAATTCAGTCCATGCCAGTCAGGCTGGTAACACAGGTCTCCCAGCACTGGGAAGATGAGGCAGGAGGATCTCAAGTTGGAGACCAGCCTGGGCAACTTAGATACTGTCTCAAAAAATAAAAACAGTTGTACATACAGCTCTGTGGTTGGAGGGCTTATTTAGCATGCTGCAGGTTCCCTACCCAGTTCCACACCCAGTACCAAGAAAGGGATAAAAAAAACATGTTTTACTATCTCCTGATCGAAACTAGAATATTCTACAAGAACTAGAATTTTATGCATTATCTGTCATCTGTGGAATTTGGAGGGTGACACAGGGTTTCTGTGTGTAACTCAGGCTGGCCTCAAGCCTCCTGGCGATCCTTCTGCCTCAGCCTCCCAAGTACTGAGATGGCAGGTGGGTGTCTCCACACCCAGTGCCCTTGGAATTTAAGTAACACTAATGCCAAGTCATTGAAAGAGGGCCACGTGTGCAGCTCCGAGAGTGCTTGGCTAACATGCGGGAAGTCTTGGGTTTCACCCTCAACACACTCAATAATAATAATAAAAGTAATAGTAATCAGACAGGGAACCCAGCGGCTGCTCAGTGAAAGCCACAACCGTGTCTTGGGGAAAAAAAAAAAAGTTCCTGTTAAAGCTGAACAGATAAGGGAAACGGCCAGGAGTGCTCCTTTATGTTGCCTAGGATCACTCTCAAGGCCGTCAGGGCATAAATTCCAGTACACATCCTGTACAAGAAAGAAAAGTTTCAGGCAGAAATTTGAGTGCACCTTGCAGGGCGTGGTGGCGCACGCCTGTAATCCCAGGACTTGGGAGGCTGAGGCAGGAGGACTGGTGTGAGTTCAAGACCAGCCTGGGCTACAAGAGTGAGTTTAAGGGCAGCCTGAACTGCATAGCGAGACCCTGTGTCAAAAAGACAAAAAAAAAAAAAAAAAAAGGAAGGAAGGAAAGAAGGAAGGAAGGAGGCTGCTTGCAAGGAGAACACGGTAAGTTACCAAGGAAATAAAACATTCAGGCACTAAATTAGTGGAACCATAAAGGCAAATTGTGGTACTAGTTAAGAAGGCCAAAAAAAAGGCCAAAAAAAAAAGGCCAAAAAGCCAGGCAGGAGATTGACACGGGGATGGCTTAAGCCTAGCACATGGAGACCAGCCTGGCAACACAGCAAACACTCATCTCAAATATTTCATCTTTTTTTTTCAAGCAGGGTTTCATGTTGTAGCCCAGGCTGCTCTTGAATGAACAGGTAATCCTCCTGCCTCAGCCTCCTAAGTGCTGGGATTACAGACATGCACCATCATGCCTGGCTCTGTCTTAAATAGTAAAAAAAAAAAACCCTTAAAACTAAATAGCTCAATGGATTAAAGTGCCTGCTTAGGCAGACGCAGAGGCTGGGGTTCGATCCCCATGCTGTGCCACCTCTGACTCCAGGGTACACTGAGACTGGGCATGGTGGCGCTCGCCTGTAATTCCAGCACTTGGGTGGCTGAAAAAAGGAGGATCACCACAAGTCTGATCTAGGTAGTGAGCTCCTGTAGACCCTGTCCTAAAATAAATAAATAAATAAATAAATACAAACTTAAAACTAATAGGGAAAGCCAGGTGAGTTTAAGGCCATAGGTAGTGAGTACACATCATTTAAGACCAGCCTGAACTACTGATTGAAACCCTGTCTCAAGAATATAAAAAAAGGGGCCGGCAAGATGGTTCAGTGGTCTAAAAGCACCTGCTTAGGCAACCACAGGGACCGCGGTTCCATCCCCGGCACCACATGCTACGCCAGCCCACCTCCAGGGCAGGATGAGCTGGCCATTATATATATATATATATATATATATATATATATATATAACAAAAAAAGGAAGAAAGAAAGAAAAGTTATTCTGGGCATAACACATCTGGAATTCTAGCACTCAGGAAGCTGAAGCAGGAGGATTATCATGAGTTTGAGATTAGCCTAGACCCCATAGTGAGTTCAAGCCCAGCCTAGAGTACATAATGACACTCTGAAAAAAAAAAAAAAAAAAAAAAAAGGGTGAAGGGTGGTGGGCTTTCCCGTTAGCTCAGTGGTTTAAGCATCGCATCGGCGAGGCCAATCCCAGCCAGGCACAGGGGACAGCGGTTTGATCCCCAGACCCACCCTTAAGGCAGCCTGAAATAGCCCAAAAAAAGCCAATGAGACAGCTCAGTGGCATAAGCACCTGCCAGCACTGGATCGTGAGTTCAACTCCCAACACCAACAAACAGACAAAAACAAAACTAACAGGAAATCAAGTAAGAGGTAGGAAGACAAATCAGGGGCATAAGTGCCTGTCACAAGGTCACGTGACAGGTCATGAGTTCGATCCTCAGTACTAAAGAAATAAAAAGTTAGTATTCACTAAAATAAGACAACAGTAGGTAGACTGTAGGTGCAGACAACCTCAGTTTTTCATGGTTTTGTTTTCTTGCTTTTTTTTTTTTATGGTTGTTTGAGACAGGATCTTGGTATACAGTACAGGCTGGCTTTGAACTCACTTTGGAGTCCAGGCTGACTTAGAACTTGCCTTAATCTTCCTGCCTCAGCCTCCCCAGTGCGGGATCACAGGGGCCACCATACCTGGCTGCATAGGCTGCTGTTGTTTCTTACTACATGTTTGCAATGCGGCAATACGCAGTGTGCACTTTCATCATGGGAATTGGATACACGTACACCAGGACATCTTGGTCAGACAGTGGGCGTTAGCCCTGGCAGGGTGCGCAGACCAAGCACTCCCCCGGCAACCCTCCCCCCTCCCCTCCCCCCTCCCCCACCTCCTCCCCTTCCTCTGGCTGGAGCTCCAGCCCGCCTGCTAGAGCACAGGTGCAGGCCTCTTCCCCAACCTGCCTTGGAACCTTGACAAGCCCAGAGTGTGTCCTCCTTCACCCCCAAGCCACCCTCCTCCTCTGGTACCTGGGACAGCTGTTCACAGGACAATTACCCAAGAAGCAAAGGAAAGATCCCATGCCGATGTGTCATCCTCCGGGTATATCCATGAAATCACTGGGAAAAGTGAGCGCATGCGCAGTTTCCCCAGGGAGCAGGCGAGCGCCCTCTGCAAACTAGGCCGTGCCCTTTCCACTGCCGGCTGTGGCTGCGGCGAGGGAGAAAGCGTGGGAAGCCAGGAAGAGGGTTGGCTCTGATCGGGGATTTAGGATCAAGAGCGAGCCAACTAAATTACAAAGCGCACTGAGCCAGGCGTGCTGGAGCGTGTCGAGCCTCGCAGCCCTGGGGAGGCTGAAGCGGGAGAATTCGGTGGGTTTGAGACCAGCCTGAACTGCATCTTGAGAGCCTGTCTCAAATAAAACAAAAACCACAAAGCACATACTGAAATCGCCGCTCCTGGAAAGACGTGTGGACCCAAGCTCTGCAGTGGCAAAAGCTATTCCTTCTACAGGCAGGTACAGGCGTCTTCGGGCCCGGGGGCTTCTTCTGGAATAGTGGAAAATGCTAGTCACTCTGCTGTTCCTGTTGGCCATTAATTTTCCTTGTTTAAAAGTTAAAAAAAAATTTTTTTCCTTACTTTGTGCCAGGCACTGTTTTTAAGATTCTAATTCGCAGTCACTCATTCGATGCAGCAGTACAATGTTATAAATACGACACCGGCTTATTATACAGCTAAAACTGAAACATGGGGGAAGGGGGTGTGAATAATTTGCCAAAGATCACAGGAGGCCTCAAAGGACAAGGCTGAGATTTGAAGTCCTAACATCCGCCGGCATATCGTGATCTCACAGTGCCACTCTGCAGGTGGTGTGGGAAAACTGAATTTGAGAGAAAGAAGCTCGCTAACGAACAGGCACAAAGGATCACTAATGGTTACAAAATGACCCAAAAGCCGAGGAGATAGATGAGTGGCAGAAGTGCTTGCCTGGCAAGTGCAAGGTGCTGAGTTTGATCCCTGGTACCAAAACATAAAAAAGGACTCTAAAGCTCCAAGCTCCTCCTGTCCTACACGGTGTCATTCCTGCAAGCCCAGGCCTAAGTGCCTTACAAAGAAATCCAGACAAAACACTTTGAAATGTTGCTCAGATAGAAACGTCTCCCTCGCCAACCATCGGAGCCAGAAGAATGGATTCGGTGGCCGCGGGAGCTTTCCTTTTACAACCCTTCTGAGGTTCTAGGATTACATCCCGCAAGTATTAAATGTTAGCGTGTCATGTGGGGAAATCAATTCGTTGTCCTGCTAATCGGGACATGTGGCCTCATTTCTCAGGTGATAAACGTCATTAGCAAGCTTGTCAGCACCCACAGGACAGAACACTGAGTTAACAAACAAGACCTCATACTTTTCCACCGTAAATGTGTTCTTTGGCATAACAGCAGCCTGGTGTGTGTCTCGGCAGCTGTGCCTGGAGGGTGCAGGAGGCAAGTTTCCTGTTTTCCCAGTTAGGCAGCCAGGGAGATAGTTCCATGGCACAAGTGCCTGCCTGGCAAGTGCAAGGTTGTGAGTTTGAACCCCGGTCCTGCCAAAACGAAAAAAAGAAGCTGTTTCCCCGTTGGTAGGACCAACAGCAAGCTGTGCTCACGTATGCGAAAGTGTCAAACTGGGATTTCTTTGTTTTTGTTTTCAAGCAGTGTCTCACCATGTAGTTCAGGCTACCTTGAATTCACATCGATGCAGCCACCTGAATACTGGGACTATAGGCATGCAGCACCAGGCATGGGGTTTTTACCCAAATTTACACTCAGTTTAACAGAGTTTGTGTATGTTTACCTGAGCATCATGGGGGGTAAAATACACGCACCCCATTCTTCTACTGTGGACTTTACTATAATGGAAAGGGACTTTGTTTTGATTTTTCTGTTATAAATAGCCCAATTCACACAGTGGCATATTAAAAAAAAAACAGATTTGTGAATTTTGGAGGAGGTCAAAATGGATCAACAGGGGCTGGAGAAATAGCTCAGTAGAATAAGTGCTTGCCTGGTAAATGCAAGGACCTGAGTTCAATCCCCAGTTCCATTAAAAAAAAAAAAAAAGAAGAAGAATCAACAAGGCTAGGCATGGTAGCACATGCCTGTAATCCCAGCATTCAGGAGACTCAGGCAAGAGAATCCTTTCGAGGGGCCGGCAAGATGGTTCAGCGGTCTAAAGCACCTACTTAGGAAAGCTCGGGCAACTGCAGGGACTGTGGTTCGATCCCGGCACCACATGCTGTGCCAGCCCCACCAGCAGGGCAGGCTGAGCTGGCCGTTTAAATTGATTAATTAATTAATTAATTAAAAAAGGAGAATCTTTTTGAGTTTGAGACCAGCCTGGGCTACAAAAGGAGCTCAAGACCAACCTGAACTGCATAGCAAGGCCCTGTCTCAAAAAGGAAAAAAAAAAAAAAAAAAAAAAAAAAAAAAAAAAAATATATATATATATATATATATATATATATATATATACAGTGATCATATCCATCATAAGGAACTAGTACTTACACATAACATATTCTGTCTCTGCCTCTCTGTCTCTGTCTCTCTCTATGCATTTGGTACAGGATGTCACTACACAGCTTGGACTTGTGATCCTCCTGCTTTCAGCCTCCCCAGCGCTGGGATTATAGGCCTGTGCCACTACTCCTGGACTCTGGCCGGCTCAGCCTGCCCTAGGGGCAGGGCTGGCACAGCATGTGATGCCTGGGAGCAAACCATGGTCTCTGCACTTGCTTAAACTTACCCAACTACCTAACTAGGTGCTTTAGTCCGCTGAGCTATCTCAAGGGCCTGTTGATGCTTTTTTTTGCGGGATCAGAGATTGAACTCAGGTCCTTGCGTTTGCCAGACAAGCGCTTATTCTACTGAGTTATCTCCCCAGCCCCTGTTGATGTTTTTTTGTGTATAATAAGTATTAGAAATTCAATTTTAGGGCCAGCCAAATAGCTCAGCAGATTAAAGCACCTGCAAGCAGGTGCGGGGGCCAGGGGTTCAGTCCTTGGGCCTGCAATGCCGGCCAGCACCAGGACACACTGAGACAGCAATTGAGACTGGGCACAGTGGTGCATGCCTGTAATCCCAGCTCTTGGGAGGCCATAGATAGCGGATCACTATGAGTCCGATCTAGTAGTGAGACCCTGAACACCATGTAGACTCTTCCCTAAAATACAAATACATATATATATATATATATA
>PVKN010013848.1:0-19626 GCA_004027915.1 Capromys pilorides | reverse complement strand
CTTCCTCCTCCTCCTCCTCCTCTTCTTCCTCTTCATAAAACTTTTGTTATCTTTGGAACTAAGTCTATCGACCTATTCCAGATCTTTTTTTAATTTGCTGGTTTCTTTGTTTGTTTTGTCTTATATTGCTATCAAAAATACTTGCAAATTCTCCAGTTGTATCCATTTCAGCCCTGTGTAAGAAGACCCCGTACATAGCCTATGGTTTTACCAGCCTTCTGAACTGACTGATTTCTCAGTTGTCTGCCTGGGCATTTCTGCCTCATTCTGCCAATCATGCTGGAGTTTTAACTTGTTTCTGTTTCTGTCCACAGTGAGACAGAGGTCACCCAGAAGCCAAAAGCTCTGCACAAAAAGGAGTTGCCCCTCCCCAGCCTCTTACCATTCTCCCTGCATAAATGAATCTCATCCAAAACCTGGGAAACACTTCAGAGGGGAAGCTTGTGGAGGGTGATGGATTCATCTAAAACAGAAACAGCAAAACAATCGAAAGTACTGCAAGCAGGGATACATGCGGTCATTCGCTGTCCAAGGGACAAAGAATATTAAAGTTTGCTTCCACCATGGGCCAAAGACATGATTTAATTGAAGTTAATGTACCTGGTTATTCTTTCTTCTTTTTGTAGTGATTGTTTAAATCATTTATTTATTTATTTATTTATTTGGTACAGAGTCTCACTGCACAACTCAGACTTGTCTTGTCTCAGTCTCCCCAGTGCTGGGATTACAGATGTGTGTCACCATGTCCAGTTTCAGTGGCCAATATAGCAGGCCCGGGGTTCTGCGGCTGGCACAGCATGCGGTATGGGGGATGGAACCCAGGTCTTTGCACTTGTCAGGCAGGCGCTTATGCCACCAAGCTATCTCCCCAGCCCACCTAGTTATCCTTTCATTCACTCCCTTATTAATTATGACACTGCAATATGTATCATTGAGTAATATAAAAGTAATCACGGGAGACCTCATTACTTTATTGAGTATGTAGGTGCTGGGTGCTTGGCTGAGCCTTCTATATTTATAGCCACTGTCTGTGCCAGCCACCCCCAGGTGGGTATTGTCACCTCCCTTTTTCCAGGAAGCACTAGAGCTTGCAGAAATGAAGGCACTGTGTTAGCTTAGGGCAGCTATGAAGTAATGCCTGGGAAGATCAGGCAAGGGGAGCCAACATGCGTTTTGTCTCATGGATTCAGACCCTGGTCTGCTGGCTGCGGGGCTCTTCAGCCCATGGAGGGGCAGAAACATCATAGCAGCACAGGAAGGACAGCTGCTCACCTCACGGCTGCCAGGAAGCAGCGGGGAGAGAGAGCCACAGAAGAAGGAACTGAGGGGCTGGGGAGATAGTTCCGTGGAGCAAGTGCCTGCCTGGCCCCCTCCTTCAGCCAGGCCCCACTTCCTGTTTCTGCCACCTCCCAGGAATGTCATCAGTACCATCCAATGAGGATCTCTGAATCAGTCCACTGGATGTTGAGAGAGCCCCCAAGATCCAATTAGCAACCCCAGAGGCCCATCAGCACATGCATTTTGGGGACCATTTCAACTCCCATCCATAGCAGTTGCAATATCTCGCAGTCTGCAGCAGGAAGAAGATGGGAGCCAGTGAGTGTACCTAGGCCTTGCTAGAAATCTGCAAGGGATTGCAGGGATACCGAGGCAGGTGGAGCCTATAATCTGAGCACTTGGGAGGCCGAGGCAGGAGGTACACTAGGAGTTTGAGGTCAGTCTGGGCTACACAGTAAGTTCAGGGTCAGCCTGAACTGCATACTGAGATCCTTTCTCAAAACTCAAAAATTTGCTCAAGATCCTTAAAACTATCCACACCCATTGCATTAGTTATTACAGATTTCAAAATCTACCCTATGAAAAGTAATTCTAAATAGGAAACAAGGGCTGGGGAGACAGCTCAGCAGCACAGCACATGACTGGCAAGCACAAGTCCTGAGTTCAATTTCCAGTTCAGAAAAAAAAAATAACACTAGGAAATAAACTATGCAAAAATTGCTTATGTTAAAAAAAAATCCGTCTCAATTTTTGGGGCTAGGGAGATAGCTCAGTAGAATAAGTGCTTGCTTGGCAAGTGCAAGGGCCTGAGTTCAATCCCAGGTTCTGCAAAAAAAAAAAAAAAAATTACTTATGTTAATTTGTAATGTCTGAAATAAATAAATTCATAATATAGACATTCTATGAAATATTGTACAGCTGTATACAGTTATGTTTAAGAAGTCATGGAGGACTGGGGAAATAGCTCAGCAGTCTAAGCGCCTGCCTGGCAAGCACAAGGACCCAGGTTCTATCCCTGGCACCATGTGCCATGCCGGCCTGGAACCCCAGGCGTGCTGTGCCATCCCCTACATCAGACGTGAAGGTGCAATCCTGTAATCACAGTGCTGGGGAGTCTGACAGGAGGATCACTTCATGTCTGAGCTGCATAAGAGACCTTGTACCAAATAAATAAAAATTTTAAAAAGTCATGAAAAATGATTACAAGTGAAAAAGTAGGAATTGATTATTATGAACTATCATACATATATAAAATATAACTCAATTTTTTTATTTTGTTAATCGGGTGCTTTATTTGTATATATTTTTTGTAGCCAGCTCAGCCCATGCTGAGAGTGGAGCTGGCGTGGCATGTGGTACCAGGGATTGAACCACAGTCCCTGTACTTGCCTAAACTTGCCTAAGCAACTGCTTTAGACTGCTGAGCTATCTCACTGGTCTCTAATCTGTGCTTTAAATAAATTGTTTTGAGTTTTGGTTTGTAAATTTATGAATGATTTTTTTTCTTCTTACTTTTCTTTTTTTTTTTTTTTAACTTTTATTTTCTTAAACATCATTTGTTTGTGTTATGCCCAGCTCAGCCTGCCTTGGGGGTGGGGCTGGCACAGCATGTGGGGCCTGGGATCAAGCTGCGGTCCCTGCAGTGGCCTAAACTTTCCGACTCAGGTGCTTTAGACTGCTGAGCCATCTCACCAGCCCTCTTCTTACTTTTCTAACTCTAGGAGCCGGTGAGATAGCTCGGCAGACTTGCGCCTGCTTAGGCAAGTGCAGGGACAGGGGTTCAATCCCCAGCACCACTGCTGCACCAGCCCCACCCCCAGGCACAGCACTGAGCCAGCCATGGAAACTGAGTGTGGTGGTGTCCGCCTGTAATTCCAGTGCTAGGGAGGCTGAAAACAGGGGGATCACTATGAGTCCAAGTTGTCTAGTTAGACCCTGTACTAAATACATTAAACAAAACAAAGCAAAAAAAAACTAACTTTGCAGGAAGCCTGTTAAGGTTAATACAAACATACACACACACCCCGCAGAATAATTCATATTTTTGGGATTATCCCCCTGGCCTTCAATGCAATGAACACAAGTGTTGTATTTTATATAAACTAGACACATAAGAAAACAGTGCAAAACAAACAAACAAAAAAAGAAAACAGTGCAAAACAAAATGAATGGAACAAGAATACTACAGGAAAGAAAGGACCCTAGAGCTGGAGGACATACAAGTGTACTCTTCAGCCTTCGTTCTCCAAATGAGCACTGAGTTCCAGCTCAGTAGCCCCTCCTTAGTCAGTACCTGTTTCGCCTCCCTCCCCCCTTTTTTTTTTTATATTATGGCCATCTCAGCCTGCCCTGGGGGTGGGGCTGGCACAGCCTGTGATGCCGGGTATTGAACCAGGGTCCGTGCGATTACCTAAGTTTGCCTAAGCAGGTGCTTTAGACCACTGAGCCATCTTGCTGGCTCAGTACTTGTTCCATCCTTACTACTTAACTGACCAACCACAGGGATCTCAGCCTGAATGCCATGATGTCACTAGGTATGGGTCACATCTAAGTGTACCCCCAACAGCTGCCATAGATAGAGCTTTTGGAAGGTGATTGGATTATGGGCAACTAACTTGCCCTTGGGTGGTGGGTCTGCTTTCCAGAGGAGAGTCGCTGCGGCCCGGCTGGAAGCATCTGTCCCCTCGTCAGCTCCTCCCTCTGCTCGTAGCTTCCTATCCCTCACGTTGTGAGCAGCTTCTGCCCACTGCCAAGCCTTCAGACCGCGACATGAGCCAAAATGAACCTCTCCTCCGTGGGTGTAGGGTATTTTTGTCCCGACAAGGAAGGAAGTAGGGAAGATGTCTGCCACTCGCCAATCCTAGATAAGGTGGTCCTGTGTGCATTCTGGGTTTGTTTATTTCTTCCTTTTTTTAATATATTATGGCCGGCTCAGCCTGCCCTGGGGGTGGGGTTGGCGCAGCATGTGGTGTCGGGGATGCAACCACGGTGCCTGTGGTTGCCTAAGCTTGCCTAAGCAGGCGCTTTAGACTGCTGAGCCATCTCGCAGGCTCCTGTTTGTTTATTGGAAACAGAGTCTCACTATGTAGTTCAGGCTGCCTTGAGTTCACTGTAAATAGCCCAGGCTGGCTTTGAGCTTGGCAATCCTCCTGCCTCAGCCTCACCAGTGCTGGGATCACAGGAATGCACCACCATTTTTTAAAAATGTATTTTAGTACAAGGTCTACAGGGTCTCACTACACAGATTGGAGTTGTAGTGATCCTCCTGTTTTCAGCCTTCCAAGTGCTGGTATTACAGGCATGTGCCACCACACCCAGTCTCAATCTGCTATCTCAGCATGCCCTGGGGGTGGGGCTGGCATGGCAGCTAGGGTCCCTGTGCCTGTCTAAACAGGCTTTTTTTTTCTTTTTGAGACAGGATATTGATATGCAGTTCTGGATGATCTTGAACTTGAATTCACTTTATATATAGCTCAGGCTGGTCTCAAAGTTGCAAACAATCCTGATTCTCTTGCCTCAGCTTCTTGAGTGCTAGGATTACAGATGCGTGCCATCACACCCAGCTTCTATTTTGTTTGTTTGTGTTTTTGAAACAGAATCTTGTCTCAAAAAATATGTAGTTCAGTCTGGCCTGAACTCATAACAATCCTCCTACATCAGCCTCCTCAGAGCTGAGATATAGGAGGGTGCCACCACGTCCAGCTTTGCATTTTTGCAATTGAAGGACAATAAGTAAAACCCTAGGATAAGGATTTAATCAACACTTTACAAACAACAATCATTTTCAACCTTCTTCATGTAGCCAGCATAGCCACCAAAAGGCATAAGCCTTAATATAAACAACAGTGTGGTGTTGTTATTTTCTTTCTTTAGTGGTAGGCATCAAACCAGGGCCTCAGGCATGCTGGACATATATTCTTATGCCCTAGCCCAGTCAAGGCACGCACTCTTTCTCTCTCTCTCTTCATGGTCTCATTATATAGTGTAGGCTGGCCTTGAACTCACTGCATAACCAGGCTGGCCTCAAACT
This sequence comes from Capromys pilorides, assembly GCA_004027915.1. Taxonomy (NCBI): domain Eukaryota; kingdom Metazoa; phylum Chordata; class Mammalia; order Rodentia; family Capromyidae; genus Capromys; species Capromys pilorides. Next base: position 14,318 of record PVKN010013848.1, on the reverse strand, counting down.
TCAGGCAGTCCTTCTTAGTCTCCTGAGTGCTAGGATTACACCATGCCTAGCTCCAAGTTTTTTATTCTTAGAGGAGTATGATCAGAAGTTGGAGCTAAATTCATTGAATGTGGTTCTTTGTAACCTTGTGACAGGGCCATGAAGCAAAGAGGAAACGAGAAAAACATTTTTTCAAATGGGTTTGGACCATGCTGTCTGAGAAGTAATGCCTGCCTTTGGGGATGGCCCAATAGTTTTGTTTTGTTTTGTTTTTTTCAGATTGATTTAATTTTATTTTAAAGAGTAAAAATAGCAGGAACAAAGATACAAAAACAGTAACAAGTAAAAGTGTATATAGTACAGAATTTCAAAACAAGAAAAACTTAACAATGGTTGTATTACAGGCCCAATAATTTTAACAGAAGATATCAGAGGGGAACCAACCTGGCGAGTCCCAGTTTCCAGGGACAGAGCAAGAGCAGCAGGCTGCTCTCCCAGGCTGCTGAGATCCCATGAGCGACACTGAGCATCTTTAGGGTGCAGCACTGACACCCCAAAGTAGGAGCTCAAAACACTGTTGCATTATTGTTGCAAATGGACTATTGCTTTAGGTGGGACTGCTCAGAGCTGCGTAGAACGCTCTGTGTCACCCGGAAGACTATGTCCTGCCATCAGCAGCTCAACTTCATTATGAGTATGAGGAGTGACTCATCTGGTAGAGAAAGAAAACATTAGAAAAGATTCTTTTTTTTTTCTTTATGAAGGACGATCATGAGAACAGAATCAGGTTAAGAGGTAGAAGGTCTCCACTCAAAACTACCCCCATGAGCTAGGCGTGGTGGTGCACACCTGTAATCCCAGCACTCAGGAGGCTGTGGCAGGAGGATTGCCGTGAGTTCAAGACCAGTATGGGCTACAAAGTTAGGCCAGCCTGAACTGCATAACGAGACCCTGTCTCAAAATGACTAAAAACAAAGAAAAAGACTCTTAGGTGAAAGTGGGTAGGAAAAAAATAAAAAAGAAAAAGAAAGAAAGGAAAGAAGGAAGAAACTACTCCCTTGGACTACAGGGAAATTTACTTTTGGTAAACAATTTAAAATTCTGGGGCCAGCCAAATAGCTCAGCGAATTAAAGTGCCTGCAAGCAGGCGCAGGGGCCAGGGGTTCTAACCCTGGGCCTGCCATGCCGGCCCTGCTCCTGGGGTGCAGTTGAGACGGCAATGGCACGTGCCTGTAATCCCAGCTCTTGGGAAGCTATAAACAGGCCGATCACTATAAGTCTGATCTACTAGTGAGACCCTGAACACCCGGTAAACCCTTCCCTAAAACACACACACACACACACACACACACACACACACACACACACACACAAATTAGGGCTCACGCAGAAAGTTGTCCTGAACCATTTAGCCAAAAGTTCCAAATCTATGCCATTCTGGTCTCCCTGGACAGAAAATACACTTGTTTGGAAGTAGTAATTTGAAAATATAAACCAGTTTCCTAGAGGCAAATGTGAAAGTTCAGAATTTCAGATACATTAAAGAGATCCTTGCCAGCTAGGAGTCTTTATGTTTGTACTCAAAGTGATTATATTGGTGAAGAGAATCTGTCAAATTCGAGAAAAAAAACAAATTAGTCTTGTTATTCCCAATTAAAATATGTAGTTTTCTAATCTACTTTGATTTTATTTGAAAGGTATAGAATCATTTCACAGAATTATGGAATCTTTGTGAGAACTTGATGGTAACTATAAAATTTTTTTTTTCTGTATTTAGGACAGCGTCTATAGGGTCTACAGGGTCTTACTACGTGGATTGGACTCAGTGATTCTCCTGTTCTCAGTCTCTCAAACGCTGGGATTACAGGCGCATGCCACCATGCCCAGTCTCAGTCGCAGTCTCAGTGCACCCCTTGGGCAGAGCCAGCACAGCATGACAGGGATCAAAGCCCGGCTGCTGCGCTCTGTCTAAGCAGGAGCTTTAATCCACTGAGCTATCATGCCAGTCTGGTAACTACAAATTAAATTAGACTTTACGAGAGAGTGATTTAAGTGCTTTGAAAGGTTGACTGATCAGGTCAGGCCATAGAAGAAATTCAAATATAGTGTTAATATTGCCTTTTCAGTTATTTGATGTAATTTAATTCATTGTAAATGGGACAATGAATTAAAGGAATTTTGTATGTTGGGTTTGAGTTAGTGAAACAAAGTCAAAGTTCATCTTAAAAGTAATTCTTAAAAGACGTTAGTCAAGGGCCAGCGAGATAGCTCAGCAAACTAAGTGCCTACTTTGATAAGAGCAGGGGCCAGGGTTCAATCCCCAGTCCTGCATGCGGCTCTGGCCCCACCCCCAGGAGCATGATGAGCCATGATATAGCCCAGGCATGGTAGCACATGCCTGTAATCTCAGTGCTGGAGAGGCTGAAAACAGGAGGATCACCACGAGTCCAATCTGTGTAGTGAGACCCTGTACCAAATAAATGAAAATGGAAAAAAAAATTAGCCAGACATGGTGGCATATGCCTGTATTCCCAGTGATGCTGGGGCCTGAGGCAGGAGGATCACAAGTCTAAGGGCAGCCCAGACAACCTAGTTAGACCTTTCTAAAAGCAAATTTTACAGCAGAGGAAGGGTCCATTGTAGAGTCCTCACTTAGCATGCATGAGGTCCTGGGCTCAACCCCCAGTAATGTAATTTTATACAACTCAAATAAAATATTATTACTGAAGACATAAGGGGAAATAAAGTATTTTATAAATTGAACATTGTTTTTTCTTTTGCTGTCCTGGGAGTTGAACCCAGGAGTGCTATAGGGAACTCAGAGGAGATGAACAGAATGATATCACACAATACCTTAGCACTTAGAATATCTTCTCCGTGCCCAGTCTCTCTCTCTCTCTCTCTCTCTCTCTCTCTCTCTCTCTCTCTCTCTCTCCTTTCTTTTTCTCAGAACTCAGAACCTAGCACTTGCCAGGCAGGTGCTTATGCCACTGATCTCCCTGGCCCTGTACCCCCAATAAGGGACAAGCTGTGTATGCTTCAGGGTTTGTACCAGACAACTCCCAGGAGAGGAGATTTGGAGTTTACACAGAGCAATGGGTATATCTGCTTCTCCTCCCCTCTGGAGGGAGAGAAGGAAGAGGCGGAAGTGATCCTTTTTCTTTTCTAACAGACTCTCATGGGAAGGGAGTTTTACAACCCCTAACTATAAGCAAGGGAGAAGGAAAGTTGTTTCATTACTTGTAGAATATGAGCATGTGGCTCCATGGAACTTATGTTTGTTTCTGTTTTCTTTTTTTAAGCCAAGCTTTTACTATGTAGTTCAGGCTGTCCTTGAACTCACTTTTTGCTGTTGTTGTTTTATATTATGGTGGACTCAGCCCGCCCTGAGGGTGGGGCTATGCAGCATGTGGTGCCAGGGATTGAGCAGTGGTCCCTGAGGTTGCCTAAGCTTGCCTAAGCAGGCGCTTTACACCACTGAGCTATCTCGCCGGCCCCTTGAACTCACTTTGTAGCCCAGGTTAGCCTCAAACTCATGGGAATCCTCCCCACCTCAGCCTCCCCATTACTGGAATTATAGGCATGCACTTCTATGCCTGGCATGTTTCTAAATCTCCACAACGAGCAAATCTCTATCTCTGATTCCAAAACATATTTGTTATCCATCATAAAGCCCACTACGTAAAAAAGGAGAGACTAAGGAGACTTCATTATTATTCAACAGGAAACAAAAAGATTAGAATTACACCCTTCCTTATGGGTTATTGAATTTTTAGTACCCAACACATACTGCCTGACATAGTGGGGCTTAACACAGGTTTTCTGAATGAATAAGATATGTTTAAAGGGAGATCCACCGAGTGAGACACTTTTTTGTGTAGGTTGCGTCTTTCTTCTTTAATTCCATTATAGAGTCTTTTCTTTTTTTTTTTTTTTTTTTTGCAGGACCAGGGTCCAAACTCACGACCTTGCACTTGCCAGGCAGGCACCTGTGCCACGGAGCTATCTCCCCAGCTCCCTCTTCTTTAATTCCCTACCAAAGCACTTCTCGAATGTGAGCTCTTGAAATTCCAAGATGTATCCACAGCATATCTATGAGAATCTTGTGCCTGTCCCTGGTTATAAGGTGGCTGTCCACAGAGGGGCAGTAAAGTGTAATTAATGGTTTAAAATGCAGGTTTTATAGTAATCACACTGCTTATGTTCTTATTTCTTAGAATAGAAAAAAGACAAAGTTTCAAAATTTGATAGAGAAATTGTAGATTTCCAGGAACAATTTTGTTTCAAACTGGGGAAGTTGCATTATCCGGTTACTAGTTGTCAGAAAAGCTTCTGCTTGCCATTTTCTGTATCTTGGATAGAAAATATAATTTTCCATGTAGGATTAAAATATGATATGTTGTATATTCTATTTAGCTGTGTTTTTGGCTTCTAATTTTTGTTTAAAAGATTTTTCTTATAATTCAGGAAGATTTTGTATTTCAAAATGATAAACTATTCCATGTTTTCTTCTAGTGCTTTTATTATTGCATTCTCCACATTTAATTTTGGCCCCCTTGGAATTTATTTTGGTATAAGGTGTGAAGTATGATTCCAGTTTTATTTTTCTCCCAGATGGCTTACCTAGTCATGTGAAATGCCACCTTTGTATTTAGAATTTTTGTATGCTACAGAAGACTTAGGATATTTTTGCTCTGCTTTGACTGGCAAGGTCTTCATATGTACTTTTAAACTCTCCTAGGATTTGTTGTTGTTGTTGTTAAACATTTTCAAAGTTGAATCTACCCTCAATATATCCCAACAAGATTTGATCTTCACTTCATGCATTTGTCATTACTGTACCAAGCTCATTTCAGTCTAAGTGTACTGCACACAGCCTTCAAATATTATGAACATTTCTCTCTCCCAGCTGTCACTACACCAAACTGCATATGCTGGATTTCCCTAACTCATCTTGTTGTGCTCTTTGCCGCTCTGCACCCTCATGATGTCTTCATCTAACAAGTTGCTCAAAAGTTACTATAATTACTTCAGGTGAGGACTCAGAGTGAAAGCCTGGAGTCGCTGTTCTGTTCCTCCCCAAATGGGCATTAGCTTCCAGTTAACAAGAGGGACAGGCTGTGTTTCAGGAAAATAACAGATTTTGGAAAGCTGTGGCAGTTATTATTTGTTGACCCTTAAGTAATGCACCTGGGGAAGGGGGCAGTCCTCCAAGATGCCAGCTGTGATTGTGGAACACTTTTGCTATTTATCCCATCAAAATGATTCAGGAGGAAAAGGCATATCCTAGACTAGGTCTTGAGCCCAAAGAACTGTTTGCCTGGATGCTCAGCCAATAGGTGTTCCAGCCTCCACCTCCACAGATGCTCTTTGAACATATTTCACGGCTCTCAGCAGCAGTCCCCACTGAACAGGAGGAGGAGACCACCATGATGGTTGTGCCGGAAAAGGCAGGCCAAAAATTCCTGTTTAAAAGCAGAACCAGGGCTGGTGAGATGGCTCAGTGGTCTAAAGCACCTGCTTAAGAAAGCTTAGGCAATGGCAGGGATCGAGGTTCAATCCCCAGCACCACATGCTATGCCAGTCCCATCCCCAGGACAGGCTGAGCCAGCCATAAAAAAAAAAAAAAGCAAGCAGAACCAGGGCTGGCCAGATAGTTCAGTGGACTAAAGCACCTGCTTAGGCAAGCACAGGGACTGGGATTTGATCCCTGGTGTGCCATGCTGGCCCTACCCCCTGGGCACGCTGAGAGTGCAACTGAGACAGGGCATGGTGGCACATGCCTGTAATCCCAGGCTGAAAGCAGGCGGATCACTAGGAGTCCAATCTGTGTAGTGAGGGGGCTTTCGGGTTAGCTCAGTGGTTTAAGCGCCTGCACAGGCAATCCCAGTCAGGCACAGGGGACAGCAGCTTGATCACCACACCCCCTTAAGGCAGCCTGAGCCAACCAAAAAACAAAAAACAAAAACAAGCAAAAAGGCTTCTCTATCTGTGTAGTGATAGACTCTACTAAAAACAAAACAAGAAAGAAAGAAAGAAAGAAAGAAAGAAAGAAAGAAAGAAAGAAAGAAAGAAAGAAAGAAAAAAGCAGAACCAGGCTGGAGAGTGTCAGCCTGGAATCCTGGGCACATTGTGCTGGCCACCAAAACCAGGCATGGAGGAGCACACCTGTAATGATAGCACTGGGACAGAAGGATCTCTATGAGCCTGAGCTGTGTAGCTGTGACTCTACCAAGGAAAGAAAGAAACAAAGAAAGATTTAAAGATTTAAAAGAAAAAAGCAGAACCAAAATATGTATGGCTTCTTTGGTCTAAAACTTCAGGTGAGAAAAAAAGAAAAAAGAATAGTATAAAGTAACATAAGGGGAGATAGCTCAGTGGAATAAGTGCTTTGCCTGGCAAGTGCAAGGTCCTAAGTTCAATCCCTGGTAATTAAAAAGAAACAAAAAAGAACAGTAAAACTTTAAGTGACTGAGGTTGTAGCTCAGCAACACAGTGCCTGCTTGGTACTGAAAAGTGACAGACAGGAGATGGCAAATAGGAAGAAAGTCATGGAGAACAGAGGGAAGTCAAGAACACAAAGGTAGGAAGCCAGATACGGAGTTTTGAGTGGGAGGGGGTATAAGGACCCCATATTCCACCTCCTGACTCCCAATGGGGTAAGTATCTGCGTGATTACCTCTAGCCTGCTCAGCCACCTCTGCTCAGCCCCTTCGCGTCCTCTCCCTGACCTCAGCACCTCCTTCAGCTCAGGAGACATGCCATCGCTTTTCCCTATCAAAACCCTTGGCTCCAGCATCCTTTTGCCAAAGCGCCTCTCGGTCCCAGCTCGCCAAGACCTGAGACTCCTTTTTGCCCTCCCGAGTTGCTCCCTGGGCCCTCGCCCCGCCCCCTCGGCCCCAGAACACGCCCGTCACCTCCCCGGCCCCGCCCTCAAGCACGCCCCCTCGCTCTTCTCCCCGCCCACCAGAGGAGAGCGCCGCCCCCTCCTCTTTTGGCGCCAAACCTCTGGGTCCGCGACGCGTGGGTAACCGTTCTCAGCGTTCTGGTCAGAGTTAGAATTCTGAGGACTGAAAAGCCCCGACGGAACTTGGGGTGTGTGAAGGAAGGGAGGTAATGGGCTCACCTTGAAAATCTGGGAAAAAGTGTGGGTTGAAGGGGACTGGCATAAAAGGAGGGCAGGACTGAGGTGAAAGAGGTGAGGAGGCACGACCTCCGCCCTGTCGACAGCCTTCGCGGTTGTAGTCGAGGCCGGGGCTGGGAACTTGGTGCTTTCCGCCCCTCCCCCCGCCTCCCACCTGAGACAGAATCTTGATCTTGAGGGGCTTCCAGCCTCATTTTAAAACAACTGAGTCCTCCTTGTTCTCGGGTGGGAATTCGGGCGGGAAAATTTGGCTGGCCGCGGGGTGTCTGCCGGGCCTTCTGCGGGGCCGGAGGAGTGGGGTGCTTGCAGTCCTCGTGGGGACGCGCTGCGCATCGCGGGTGTCGCCCACAGAGCTGTGTGAGGAACAGAAGAGCAGAGGTCTGACTCACACAGTCTCCCTGCTTGGCCCGGCTCTGCTGCCTCAAAACCTACCTGTTCCTCTGGACTTTGGTATTAAATGAGGAAATGGAATAGTCCAAGAATGATTATGTGGTCCACATTTTATTGTAATGAATGGATGTGGTTTCCTGAGATTCAGTGCTAAGATTTGAAAAGAACTTTTTTCTACAAAGTTAAAAACCATTTAGCTGCCCTCAAGTCCCAAATGACACTGTTGGGTATCCACCATATTTGTACAAAAGCGTGAAACTAGTAAATATGTGTAACAAAGTGTAACTACTCTTTTATTTTGTTTTTTATTTATTCTATTGTTTTTTTTTAGACAGGGTCTCACCTTGTAGCTCAGGCTGACCTTAAACTCACTCTGTAGCCAAGGCTGACCTCTAACTTGTAGCAGTTCCCCTGCCTCAGCCTCAGGAGTGCTGGGATTAAAGGCGAGCGCTGCCATACCTGGCACATCTCTCTCTTTTTTTTTTTCTTCTGTCTTTTTGAGACAGGATCTCACTGGGTAGTTCAGGCTGGCCTTGAGCTCACTTTTGGAGCCCAGGCTGGTCTCAAACTCACACCAATCCTCCTGCCTCAGCCTCCCAAGTGCTAGGATTACAGGCGTGCACCACCACCCTGGCACATCTCTTTCGATAATCTTTTTTTTTTTTTTTTTTTTCTTTGTACCAGGGATCAAACTCTGGACCTTGCGCTTACCAGGCAGGCACTTATGCTGCTGAGCTATTTCCCTACATCTCTTACAAAACAAAGATATTGCCATGTTACCAGAGCAACTATTCCCAATCAGCAAGCAAAAAAGCATTTATCATATATGAGAAGAATAAAACTTGTTTATTGAGAGTGGACTAACTTTGAGTTACCATACTAGATACAGGAAGAATAATAAAATGTCATGATTCTTAAGGTGTTGTTAGACATAATAACAAAATGTAATAGCAATAAATAATTCTAAATGACATTACAAGGAAGCAATAAAGACACTTTCCAGTCATAATTAACTGCAGTGGAAAATTAGAAGATAGAAATGAGGAAAGAGAAGAAACTAAGCCTCTCTGCCTCCCACTACACACACACACACACACACACACACACACACACAATGTTACAAACCCTGCAGAAGGAAGATAGATCAGCCCAATATTTCTAAGCAGTGTTCCTTTTATTGTCTTTCTGGTCTTTGGTGACTTTGAAATGAACTCAGAGGCTTCTAGGCCAAGAAGTTTTGCTATATGAAGGATGATTGTTTCTTAAATATTTATTATTTTCCTAGGGTTGGTTATTTTACTGCTGCTCCCCTTTCAATATGAAGGAGGATCAAATAGTGCAGGAAGAATCAGGATTCCAAGATGAAGAGGTAAGACTAGATAGAATGTGGAAAGATATGTAGACATTCAGTCATTTCATAAAAAACAAGTTTCTTGTCTGCCAACTTATTTTTAGAAGCTGGAAATAGAAATAAGGCATAATTTACAAATATGTAACAATTTCTTTGGCAGGGAATGCTAAGATTAGCTATGTAGCAACTGTTTTAATTTTTTTTTTGGAGGGTTTCATGAATGCTAGGAAAGCTCTCCATCACTGAGCTATGACAGAGCCTGGTAGCAAAGTATAACATAACTGGTTATAGCATTTTTATACTGAGAAACAGCCTGGTGCTAGAAGGCAGCCAAGATTTGGAGGGTAGGAAAATTGAGAAAATGTTTTAAATAGATCAATCAGGTGCTGTTCTACTGCTTTGGACTTTTTTTTTTTTTTTTCAGAACTGGGGATCAAACCCAGGACCTTGCACTTTCCAGGCAGGCACTTGTGTCCCTGAGCCATCTCCCTGGCCCTTTGGATAAATGGTTTAAATATTTAAAGAACCCAGGCATAGATAATTGACTTCCGAAACCTTTTAATGTATTAATTATAAATATGTAATATTTATGTAGCATATAATTTATAAATATTTGAATAAACATTGTTCCCAGCTCAGTCTACCTATAGAAGTAGAGTTTGAAGTATTACTTATAGTATTATCGCTTTAAAAATTATGAAATATTTGAATACAAAGAACCAAAACTCCCATTTTTTTCTGTTTCATCACGTTTAGGAATCTCTGTTTCAAGACATTGACCTATTACAGAAACATGGAATTGTAAGTAGTTTTCCAATATGTATTAAATTGAATTGTAAGTAGTTTTCCAATATGTATTAAATTTTTTAATTCACAAGTTCCTCAGGATTAGCCTTACTTAAACCCGGATATTGCTTTGTCTTGGGGCCTGTGCTGTGTATTATAGGGTGCCTACACATGTCCTGGTATTCCAGAAAAACCTTGTCCCATTGTGTGAGAACTGGCTCCACCAGGGCCTGAGACTGACTGAAAAAAAAAGAGGCAAACACATCCAGAATTACACAGAGCACAAACTATTGGAGAACTTACAGATGAAAAGGTGGTCCCAAGTGGTAGCAAGACCAAGTGGATGTTCTCATTTTGGTTCAGAGGAAGGGTCACATATATTAGGACAAAAGAGGTAATCACCCAAGCCAGAATATACCTGCTTTCTTGCTCATTTATTTATGTATTTACGTATTTATTTATGTATGTATGTATTTATTTATTTATAGACAGGGTCTTGCTATGTAGTTCAGGCTGGCCTTGAACTCATTACATAGTCCAGGCTGGCCTCAAACTTGTGGTGATTCAGCTTCCCAAATGCTGGATTGTAAGCATGTGCCACCATACCTGGCTGTGTTTGCTTTATCCTAATTTAATAACAAAGAACCAGGCATATTTTAGATTCTACTGGTAAAGCTCCACCATAACACTCTAATGATTTGGTCTACTTCTGGTATCCTGATACACTATGCAGGAAATAATTAGTATTGCTTTGGGGAAATCATGACAGTTATGACTCAAGATGGTGGTAGTCAAGTTGAACTGTATCCATGCAACTGGCTTCTGTTCATTCATTACTTGTTAGTAGCAGCCTTCCAGCTGAGACAATCAAGAATGCCTCCAGACACTATCATATGTACCTGGGGTCAAAATTGTCCCTGACAAACACCACTGATCCAGTTGGAGTTGCTTAACACTAGTGATGAATTCATTCTTCTCATCCAGATAGATCTACTGTCTTCATTAACAGAAAAGCACTATTTATTGGTAGCTGGAGTAAAGGTGGCAGAAGTTCAGACTTAAGTAACAAGCTAGATGGATTTCATTTGCAACCATTGATAGCAAGACTCCTCTGACATCTTCTGAAGCCCTTGTACCTAAACTCTTTCTACTGGTTTTAGAAAATAGAAACAAGAGAAAATTCAAGTCTCTTGGTGATGTAGTTCTTTGCATCTTCCAGGAGCAGAAGAAAAACAAAATTGTAGAACATGCTGGTAAAGAAGTTCTGTAGAAGGAAGGAGCTGAACTGAGGGGGTGAATGTGTGATAAATGTGTTAGCTTTTCCACCAATTAGCTTTTCTGTTGCATTCCTTGTTACATTGCCATGGTCTCACTAACATTCTTGGGAAATCGGGGCACAGCCAGAACATTTGGCAGCCTGCTGGGTATGTTCTACTCAGATATTTCCAGCACATTTGGCTCCATGGTGGGTGGGTTCCACCTGGTTGCTTGTATAAAATTGGCATAGTGATGGATGGAGACGGACATGCAAGCACATGGCATAGTATAGGAACCTTTCAGGATGGCATTTTATCAGTCTGCTGTGCCCATTCTTTTACTTACAGAACGTGGCTGACATTAAGAAGCTGAAGTCAGTAGGAATCTGTACCATCAAAGGGATACAAATGACAACAAGAAGAGCCCTGTGCAATGTCAAAGGGCTCTCAGAAGCCAAAGTGGACAAGATTAAAGAGGCAGCCAACAAACTTATTGTAAGCAAAATCTGTTCTTTGCTATTTAAGCTTAAAAAAGCTTTTATGAGTCTCTGTGGCTTCCTCATTATGAACATTAGAAACTATTGTAGGAAATCTGTTTTTATAGATCACAAATGTTATACTGTCTGTTAACTTTTTTTTTTTTTTTTTGAACTGAAAATCAAACTCAGCACCTTGGGCTTGCCAGGCAAGGCACTGATGCCACTGAGCTATCTCCCCAGCCCTCCATGTTAACGTTTTATCATTTCACTTTCAAAGTAACCACACTCAGTTTTTGGAAGATTTGTGTAAGGATTAAGAGGCCTGGAAGACTAAAGTTCTTATTTTAACCAAAACTTTGATTTTTTTTGGATGGTACCAGGAAAAACTTTGATTTTTATTTCCTTGTATATTATTTCACCTGAAGCCGGGCATGGTGGCACACACCTGTAATCCCAGCGCTTGGGAGGCTGAGGCGGGAGGATCAGTGTGAGTTCAAGACCAGCCTAGGCTACAGAAGTGAGCTCAAGGCCAGCCTGAACTGCATAGCAAGACCCTATCTCAAAAGGACAAAAAAAAAAAAGTAATAATAAAATATATTACTTCACCTGGCTTTCTGTTTCTCTGCGTTTTCTTTTGTTTGTGTGTTTGTTTTTTACCTTTCTCCTTGTTTTTGACTTGTGTCCTCAAATATACCTATGGCTGCTATAAAGCACTTGGTATGAAAGAAGTTGTTCTCTCCTGGCAGTAACCAATTGACAAGAAAGCATTGAGTTAGAAAAAGACTAGCAGGGTTGGGTCCATGTGTGTACAGTTGAGATACATATGACTTCACATATGTTCACTAAAGCATCTGAGCTAAAGTCACCTCTAGCTGAGCCCACAGACTCAGCAGCCTGTGGAGGACCCAAAAGGTGCCAGTTCTAGAAATAGCAATGTACAGAAAAACGTTACTAAGTCCCCTGTCTATGGATTGGGCCTCTTCATTTCTCAGTTTGTATGTGTAAGTCTCATTCCCAATGAATCTGGAAGCTTTCTTTACCTTTGGTTTTCTTCTTCAGAAGTAGTTGGAGTTTAATGCAAGTGGCAGTATGGTTCTGAACTTGGAGAGGATCCAGCTCAACTACTCTGAACCCAGCCGAGTCTCTTTAGCTCCTGGGTCAGTGTATCCACAGGTCAAGTCTACAACTACTAACCTGACTAAGGAAGTCCTGGAGCGGTATCCAGGGCTCAGGAGACTACCTGGTTTATCTTCTAGGCACTAGCCTTTCTTGGGAAAGCAAATCTTATTATTAAAGAGAAAACCCCTTTTTCTTGCAAGCACCCTTTACTGCACTCAGAGTCTTACCTTTTCTTAGCTATAGTCTGGTCTGGGCTTGCTCTTTCCTCCCTCAACTTCTACAGTTTGAGATTTCCACTGTTACACTATGAAACAACAAAGAGGAAAATGCATTCAACTACATCAAGTCCATTTGAGCTAATTCCTTCATTGCATCAGCTGTAGCTTATTAATTCACCAAATAAATATCAGTCATGTGAAAAATTGTCACATCAATAATGAAAACCAGAATATTTTGCTCCTTAAAACTTTGAGCTATAAAATTATGGTGTTCAGTGGAATCAACTGAAACTTTGGACTATAAATAGTATATTTCACTTAAGTTCATAGTGGCCCTGTAGAAGAAACACTATTATTATCTGGAAGCTGACTGACAGCAAGATTTAAGTAGTTTATTCTACATCTTACAACTGACAAGCATTAGAGGTATAGTTTGAATCTTATCTAAGCTGACTCCAAAGTCTCTGTATTTCAACCATCTGGAGCTGCCTTCAAAGACAAAAGGTGCTATAGCCAGTACTAAGTGATGATTTTGATAAGAAAGAATATAGCTTTTAGCATTTGAATTCCAGCTATCATCATCTCCCCTTTCTGATCTTGTCCTTTTTCTTTCCCTAGGAACCAGGCTTCTTGACTGCATTTGAATATAGCGAAAAAAGGAAGATGGTTTTTCATATCACCACTGGGAGCCAAGAATTTGAGTGTGTATCTCACATTTTTTATAACCACTCAGCACAATTTTGGAATGCCATATTTTCCCTTATCTAGTTGTTATTTCTACTGTAATTGATAGAAATAGCTTCTTCTTTAGAAGTAGTTTGTAGTTTTTTTCCCCAAAAAATGCAAATTGAAGCAGATTCCATACTGCTGGCAAAAACAGGAGTAAATTTCTTCCAAGAAATCCTGATCCAAATATATGTGGTTTTTGGATCAGCCTATATCAATCTACAAACAATTTTTTGAGACAGGGTCTCAGTGTGTAGTCCAGGATAGCCTGGAGCTTACTATGTAGCCCAGGCTGATTTTGAACTCCCAGCAATTCCTCTGCCTCTGCCTCCCGAGTACTGGAATTACAGGCATGTGCCACCACTCTTGGCTCTACAAACTTTTAAAAACTGAGTTTAACTTTTCGTTTCATTTCCTTCTTCTGTGATGAAGAAAATTTTATTTTGCCTTTTGGTTTTATTTGAAAATCAGCTGTTACACTGAATATCTTAGAAGAAATAATCCAATATTGGTTTTGTTCTTCAGCAGGAATAAGTTTTATTTATCTACTCTCTTATGATTCCTTTTTTAAAAGGGTCTCACTATGTAGCTCAAATGCATAGTGATCCTCTTGTTTTCAGCCTCCCCTGCACTGGGATTACAGGCATGCACCACCATATCCAGACTTGGTGGCCAGCTCAGTGCACCGGGGGCTGGAGCTGGCTCTGCCTGTGGTACCAGGGACTGAACCCCAGTCCCTGCATTTTCCTAAGCAGGGGCTTAGTCCACTGAGGTATCCCACAGGTCCTTTTATGATTCCTGAAACACATTGTTTTCTTCCTCATGCAAATTGAACGGAATACATTCCCCCGACACACACTAGGCAGGATC
>PVKN010013847.1:0-19629 GCA_004027915.1 Capromys pilorides | reverse complement strand
GTAAGACTCTGAAAGGCATACTAGATACTGTGAAAGGGAAAAAAAATTATTCAAAGGGGAGGCAAGACTGAGATGAGGGAAAGGGGAAATCAAAGAAAGAATGAAGGGAAAAAGAAATATATATGGATAAATACCAGATAACTGGCATAATTGTACTACTGATTACTGCTGGTCTATTGAAATGAGCAGTTAATGTTTATTTTTTCTCTTCTTTTTAACTTTGAATAACTTTTCTGACCAATTTTGCATGCTTATATCTGGTAATCTGAACAACTAATTTAAAAACAACAAAATGCAATATAATGACCATTACTAAATTCCTATTAATTTATTTAGTGAAATTCTGATTTATTTGCAATGTTGTTTTGGTGTTTCTTTGTTTGTTTGTTTGTTTGTTTGCTTGTTTGCTTGCTTGCTTGCTTACTGCTGCAGTACCAGAAAATCTGGAGATCACTGCTTGACACTGACCCACATTAAAATGTTAGCACAAGTGATGGATGAGATTATGCAAATTCTTATTCTCTTAAAAATACACCCAATAGAGGGCCGGTTATGGATGTGGATAGGCCATCCCAGAGGTGCAGTTGCATAGGCCCCCACTATAGTGTGAGATGTGCTTCCAACATAGGCCTCTTTCTCAGCTAGCCCAGTGGCAGCCAAACTGGCAACAGTTTTGGAACCCATGATACACAGCCTGGAAATCTGCCCAGGAGGAATGACTACAGGACCTGACCCCCAGTCTACATGCAAAAGAGAAACAGGAACCTCTGACTGACACCTGGCATACTGATGTTCCTGGCCATAGCACAGGCCAGCAATGGAGAGCTGTTGCTTTCTAGCCCAGGGTAGAAGTAGTCTTGTTTGAAATTGGAACAGGAAGGTCAGGCCAATGGGCAGAGACGTGACCAGTAAGGCTACTTGTGATGCATGAAGAAGTCCCCATTCAGGTGAATGGGGGCTGGCACTCTGCCTTCCCTGTTGGTCAGCTCAAGACTAGCATATAAGGCACCATCTTTGGTGGAGTGCCAAGCTCTAATAAGACTTTAAAGAGTATGATCAGGACATTAGCCATGTGGTGTACCATGTTGTAGTGCATAAGCCCCTCCTCTTGCAGGTGGAACCATTTTAAATGGGCAGCCTGGTGGTTTTATCCTATACCTTTGATGCAGCCAGGTGCAGGTATCAGAGACCTAGACCTCCAAGTTGAAGCCTCTGCTCAACATATGACCCAGGTCTTGAATATTACACATGAAACTTTGATGTTGCTAATGGGTTAGACTTCACAAATGAAAAGAGTGGTTTTGCAAAACTGCATGACTCTTGCTTTGCTAACTGCAACACAGGGAGGCACTTGTGCCCCCTTACATGTAGAATGCTGTATTTATATCCATGATCAGCAGACACAGGTATAGGAAACTTTGCAACAGATGTGTACAAAGGTGTGTAGCCTGCAGGCTCTGCAACATGAACCCTTTACCCTGTGGTACAAATCCTTGAGATGCATCTGGTGCAAGATAAATAAACTGCACTGTGGTGGCAATTGGGTGGGTAGTGTTCTATTATTTCTTGTATTGTTGTGATCTTTGAGTGAAGGGTCAATTTTATGGATACTCATAAGGGATGACTATCCCCAACTTTTGACAGTGTAGAATATGGAGTGGAGAACTAAGCTCAGACTAAGTCAAAGCTTGGGGCATGTAAAGACACTTGGAGACATCTCTGAGGACATGACCCCTTTGACACTGCAGGTACACAATAAGGGATATTCATTTGGCCATAACTTAGCAACAGACAACTACATATGCACCAATGAGGCCAGCATATAAGAATGTAAATAAGTGATAGCCACCGGTATAAGAATTAAGGTGTAGGCAGCTCCTGTGCTCTGCTCTGCTCTGTTCCGTGCTGCCTGTTGCCCCTGTTGTCTTCAACACATGCATTCTTGCACCCATGAAAATCTACCTTGAGCCCCCAGAGCAAGCTGACATCTTGACTAGGCTTGAATTTGTAGTACTCTTGCCTCAGCCTCCCAGAGTGTTTGGATTGAAATTGTACACTGTTGTACCCAGATAGGTTGAACCTTTCGATTGGTTGTGTATATTTGTTATAGTTTATATCTAGTTGTCCCCCCAAAGCCTCATGCAATCATGCGGCGGGGACTACTAGAGTTTGAGACATGAGTCATGATCCACTAGGATTATGTGTTACAATTGGTTCCTCCCTGGAGCATGACCTGGGCCTGCCTAAGATATGATTGGCTCCTCCCTAGAGCGGGATCAGGGGCCCATCCTGGGGTATGATTGGTTCCACCCTAGGGCACAATGGGCCTACTTCAGAGTGACTGAGCACAAAGAGACTTTTTAAAGAGCTGTTGCTCTCTGCTCTGGTGGTTGTTCTGCCACCATGAACTGGATGCCCTCTGCCCTGTTCCACTCAGCCTTGTGCCAGCCGAATATGGACTGAAACCTCCAGCAACTGTGAGCTAAATAAACGTTTCCTTCCTTCATTTTGAGTGTCGGGTATTTGTCCCAGCAACGAGTAAAAAGTAACTAAGACAATATTCTTCCCAAGGAAACCACATTTAAAAATATAACTGAATCCTCTCTACCACGTATGTCTCTCTACCCAAATCTAATTCAGATAGTCTTTGATATTTTCAGATTTGAAAATAAACCAAAGTTCATTTCATATAGACCCATGCACAACACACATGGCCACGATTCTGCTCCACAGCACAAATAAATGAAACTGAGGCCTCAAATTGAACAATTCTGGGATGAAAAACCCATTAGGATGGCCCTGGAGTACGTGAATGTATATGAGAAAAACCTCTCTATGTTGGAATGGTGTAGCTTCCACCTATGGCCAATTCTTTCTCTGCAAGCACATGTGGCCTTTGTAAATGATGAAGATTACTGGAGGTCAGTCCTCATATCTCTTCTTTTCAGATTCAAAATTCCCAGTCCTTCAGACAACATGATGACATTGCCTTTTCCCCTGTGGCCTTTCTCTATCTACATCGTCAAACATCTTAAGTGACAGACCCCAACCTGACCACAATACCCCATCTAGTATCTGGGTGGCAACACACAAAGTGGAGCTTTCTCCTCTTTTGTTCCGAGCATTCCATATTTATTAGGCCAGTCAAAGAATCCATTAACTCCCTCAAAGTCCTATAAGTTCTTGCTGACTTTGGACAGGATCCAAGCATGCTAATGCAATATTATCATTTAGAATGAAGGTGGCAGCTGCAGCAGAATCTCTCTTTCATAGGCTCTTCCAAGTCCTCCTCTGAAACAATCACACCTCTCTGACCTGGTGGGCGCAAGACGCAGCGTGAAGAAAGGCTAAATTTTTAGCTTGTTGGTAGGCCCTTTTGGAGATGTTGCTCTCCATCCAACACCAGGGAAACCACATCCTTAATGCATCACAGAAACTCTATCCAGTTTCTGGATTTCAGGCTCTTTGCTTACTCCTGACCAATAAAAATAGTGAGGCTAGCGTTGGTATATTTCAAGCATATTTTGACTGGAGGCAATGAAAACCACCTTAGTAAAAAGCCCACAAAGATATAGTGTTTATGAATAGAATAAAAATTGTACAATAGTATTTACATTGTAAGGTGTTCTAGGACATGTTTTCTGAAAGTAAAGTCTGAGATCCTTTGATTTATTTAGGATGCAACAGAGCATTTCATGTTTTTTTAGAGTTCTATGTTTAACCTGAAAACCCTTCACTGTGTGCTTCAGAGTGTAAGTTTCACCACAGACATTGGCTATGTTCATAAAAGATGAAGACAGAGTCAATGTCTAACCCTCAGACATCAAGAGGTGAGACAGATATTTCAGCTAAGATTAGGCTTCCTGAAAAGGGTGAAGATGTGAGCTATAACCAGTAACCATAGAGTTTTTTGTTGTTAGAGTAAAATACCTAACACTGGACAATGCATTTAAAAATTAGTAGTTCACTTAGTTCATGGCTTGGAAGGGTAGAGAGTCCTAGCTCAGGAAGCTGTATATGATGAACCTCTGGTGAGGGCCTCATAGAAGATAGTGTCACAATGGCAGGATCACATGTGGATGAGATCACACAGCAAGACAGGAAAAGGGAGGGGTTCAGGGACCAGACTTGCTTTTTGGGAAATAGCAATTTACTATCAGAAGAACTATATTAATCTCTTCCTAAGGAGTTGTCCCCAGTGACCTAATCACCTTCTAGTAGGTCTTACTTCTTAAAGGCCTCCAACCTCTCAACCTGCCACAGTAGGGCCACCCTTCCAGCACAGAAAACTTTTAAGAGACATAACTCAAACGATATATAAACTATGGCACCAGCCAACACCTACAGCAGAAGAGGAATAGGAGCCCTGGCCCGACACTAGGTTTCTAGGTTAGAGATTTGGCTCCAGAGGTAGAGAAGAGGGCAGGGTTACCCAGCATACCCTTGACCCCTAGGAAACTTCCAGTGTGTATTAGGAAATCTGCATTCCTCCTCACCTGTCTGATAGGCATTAATGAATGTGTGCTATGTTCCAGGCACTGAGTTAGACTTAAAGACGTAGTAGTGATCACAGAACATGTGATACCTGCCCATGCACAGGTTACAGCTTGTTATGGTTTATATCTATATGTTCCCTTCAAAGACTATAA
This sequence comes from Capromys pilorides, assembly GCA_004027915.1. Classification (NCBI taxonomy): domain Eukaryota; kingdom Metazoa; phylum Chordata; class Mammalia; order Rodentia; family Capromyidae; genus Capromys; species Capromys pilorides. The sequence continues at coordinate 14,980 of PVKN010013847.1, read as the reverse complement.
TGCTCATAGGAAGAACTTAGTGGAGGTGATGGAATTGTGGAAGATGATACATACCTGTGGATGAGTCCACCGATGAATTTCCAGCTAAATGAGATGTTTGGCAAGTAAAGCCTGATGGGAGGCGCTGTGTCCCTGGGAACATGGCCTAAAAACGTATCATATCTCTCTCTCCTCTCTGCTACTCATTTCCATGCCAAGAGCTGTTTTTCTCTGCTAGGCAGCCTGTGATGACCCCTGCTTTGGAGCCAGGGTGTCTCCTCTCTTAATTTGTGCTTTTGGGCATTTTGTTCCAGTGCCAAGGAAATATCTAAGATACAGCTCCAGTAAAGGGATAATGGTGTGCACTGGGAAACCCAGGTGGAAACTCAAAACATCGCTCTAGGGTATGGTGGTGAGGGCCATGGTGTCTTGAGTCATGGTTGTAGAGTACTACCTTTGTGACTCTCAGACAGGTGGCTTAGTATTTTAGGCTTCTGTTTCATCAGAAAGAAAAAAATAGTTCCCACTTACTTTATAGGTTATATGTATTTAATTAAATCAAGCAGTACATGTAAACTACAAAGCTCTGGAAGTGGCCCAAACGTAGTAATAACAATACTGCATGCTTGTAGTGATGTCAAATGCAGTAATAGTAATAACAGCGCCAGAGTCATTGCTGCAGTGTGAGAGGAGCCCCTCAGGGATTGGTTCCTCAATGGTCTTTTTCTTCCATACTTTTATTTTTATCATGAAATCATAAAATGTGGATGGCACTGTAGAAGGTCAGAGGTCTTGGAGAGGGCTGGACAAGTAGTGCCATTTTGTCTCTGTGTCCTGAATTCCCCAATAATAAGGTTAGACAGGACATTTGGGATAATACTTCTGACCTTGGGCCAGTGAGATAGCTCAGCAGTCTAAAGTGCCTGCTTAGGCAAGCTTAAGCAACCGCAGGGACCACAGTTCGATCCCTGGTACCACATGCTGCACCAGGCCCACCCCAGGGCAGGTTGAGCCAGCCAAAACATAAATAAATAAAGTTTATTTTAAAAAATGCTTCTGACCTTGCATTTCTAATATGAACATGGAAGCAGAGAAGATATTATATGTGTCCAAGGAGGTTAAAATCTGCTTGCAGCCTAGATTGAACCAGTTGTATGCATCTCCAGAAAGTGCCTTGGGCTCCTCCCTCTACACACACACACACACTCACACACACACACACACACATAGTGTAAACATTTTTCTCTTCAAAACCCACAAAGCTCTTCACTCCAGGATTGGCTTCCAGGTGCTCATGGACCATATCTGGAAAAATTTACATAATCTCATCCATCACTTGTGCTAACATTTTAATGCAGGTCAATGTCAAGCAGTGATCCCCAGATTTTCTGGTCCTGCAGCAGAAAGATTCATTCACCAAATGTCACATTTTAAAACATTCTACATATATAGAACAATTTAGGTGGTCTCTATTTCTATAACTTTTTTCCCTATTAGAGCATCCATATTACTATTTGTTTTGCCCACGGGGCTCATTCTGTCATGACATGTAGATCCTATCTTCCCCCATCCTATCTAGGGGAAAGAGTGGGTTTCTATGACCTCTGTATTGTATTGCTTCCCAGAAAAGAATCTGTAAAAAAAAAAAATGAAGCCTTTTGTTAAATGCCTCTAGGAGCCTGAGCCTGTGAAATAGGCAGACACTGACAAACTGCAACAGAAAAAAAATGAAACACAAGTAGGAAATGAGCATTCCATCAAACAGTGTTACCCACGTCCAGGAGGCATTGCCTCAGCCCCATTTCATAAATTCAACGGAAAGTTTACTGCTTTGGATGAAAGATCTGCTTATGCAGTCTGATCACTCACGTGACCACTTAATTCCAAATCCAATTCACTACTAATTTCAAACTGCTATCAAATGTGACAAGCAGGCTTGTTTCTAGTTCCCAATAGATGGAATGGCCTGCTTTAAAATTGGAGAGACAACGAAGCAGATGAGGACTGAGAGGCATCAGAATAATGAAAGTGGGTTCTAACTTTCCAATGGCCAAGTTAAAGATTTACTTCTGCAACAGGTTATTCCTTATTAAGCACATGCAGACAGAAGATACAGAAGCTGCTGCAGGTTCATTCAATCCATGCTGGAGTTGTGTAGTTTACATTATCACCACAGCAAGAACCCAAGAACCTACAAGCTCGTAAACAACATCCCATCCAGATCCATGCACAGTTTTTATTTCATAGGATCTTTTTGTAATATTGGGTACATCTTTTCTTTCCAACTAGAAATTTGGTTATTTGCAGAAAAAAAAGCTAATCTGCCTAGAATTCCCACCATGGATTTCATTTGGCTGACATGAAGTGCATTACCAATGGTAGCCTAGCTTTGTCTGAAATCCCTCTCTGTTTTCAAGCAAAGAAAATCTCTACATCTTTAAGAGACCTGAGGCTAAACTGCGAATTATAGCTTTGGGGACAGCTGTCTGAATCTACATGCACAAAAGAAACTAATATATAACATATTCAAAACTGATGCTCTTCAAACTCTATTCTTTTGACACAATATTAGCAAGCCTCTGCATCCCTCCAGGGTTAGAGCAGGTAAAATGGAGCAGAGATAGCTAGCGTTGTTCAATGTCAATATCAATTTTGACCGCCCACTGTTTCTTATTTATTCTTATCATTGATTCTACGACTTTTTTTGCCCGTATCCTGCAGTTAAATTCCCTCTAATATGACAAGTCCTTAAGGATTTACAGATATTTTTTCATGCTTTAACAAATTACTATTCTTGCTAGAGTTCTAGTAACAACCCCCAGTGGAAAATGTAACCAAAAGAGAGAGAGAGAGAGATGGAGAAAAGAAAAAAAATGAAGATACTATCAAAGTGATCCCTGGATGCTGAAGTGGAAATGAACATTAGTCATTTTTAGTTATGATCAAAATAAAAAAGCTAAGTCTCCGCCACATCTTCTACTGTAAAATTAAAACAAATGTATGTTCTCTTCTATGCTGCCAGTTCCTACAGATTAAATCTTGGGGGAGCAAACAGAAATGTGAATTCATTTACACTGCATATACTACATAGTGGTTTACATAATCAATATAGGGACTGATTTATTTCTGTTTATTATGTTCTGCCTCTGTATTTACTTTCATAATAATATTTATATATTGCAAATATATAGATGTTCTCTCACATCACCTTACTATTTGGATAGGGACTGAAAATCACTTCCTGACCTTAGAGACGTTTCTGGACCCTGTGCACATAGTCATTGCCAAGCCAGACACCAAAAATGACTGTATTTTTCAATTAAGAACTAGATTAAAAAGAGAAATGAATATTTTCCATGACCACCATCACTCACCTGTTACTCTGCAGTCTGGCCTTTCTTCCAAGGCCCAGTTCATAGCTCATCTTTGCACAGACCTGGCCAATTCCCTGACCAAGATGTGCTTCTTGTCCACTGCAGATGCAGAAGCTCAACCTCCGTGTCAGCCTGGTAACTTCTATGAGCAGAAATCAGGTTTCACTGATCCCTCCCCGCTTTGTTTTCTTCTAGGCTTTTTCAGCCCAGTGTGGACAAAGCCAGCCTGCACCATCTATTTCAGTGTTCAACATATAATAGCAGAGAGCACAACATAAAATTTCCAATATTCAACCTTTTTAACTAAATGGCAACTCTAGGGCTGGGGAGATAGCTCAGTAGTCTAAGCGCCTGCCTAGGAAGTTCAAGGGCTTGGGTTTGACTCCCTGGTGCCGCATGGCATGCCAGCTCCTGAACCCTGGGCTTCAAGCTGGCCACTGAAACCAGGTGTGGTGGCACATACCTGTAATCCCAACACTGCAGCAGCTGAGACAGGAGAATCACTACCAGTCAAGCTGTGTACTGAGACCCTATCCCAAATAGACAGAAGGATAGATAGATGGATAGATAGATAGATAGATAGATAGATAGATAGATAGATAGATAGATATGCTCTTTAAAGAATGTCAACTCTATAGCATTCATTTTAATAGATGGGAAATAAAACAAGCTTCAAAGCCCTCTCTTGCACTTAATGCTGACCTTTTCCTTTACTCAAAGTAAATTTCTTTTAAGTATCATAAAATTCCAAACAGTAACTGCCTACTTTCCTTTCTTTGCCTGCACAATAATGCTCCAGTTACTACAGCTCAGTGAGCTCAAAGGCTGCCAGCACAGCAGACTTCTGAAAACATACTGCACCACAGAAACCCACCACAGGCCCAGGCAGGGTGTCCTACTTCATTTGCCTCTGCTTCAATTACGTCTGCTTCTTATTGTTAAAGAAATGAGTGCTCCAATCTGATATTGTAGGAGAAGAAGTTATACTCCCTGCTCGCTAACCATGTTCCTCCAAGTTCTTTTTGATTTGGAGACCAGGATCTTGCCCTGAGGTCCTGCTTAACTCATGAATGCAGCAGCCCAGGTTGGCCTTGAATGTCCAATAACCCTACCTCAGCTTCTTGCATGCAGAGATTCCAGGAATGTGTTATCCTGCCTTGCTCCATCACCATCAAAAACATAAAATTCCTCCCAGTTTTTTCATCATGAAACTTAGATTTCTTATGACTATTTTGATTATGTGTGTGTATAAAGTATTGTAGTTGTCGTGATTTTTAATACTATTATTAATCTGTCACCTTACACATAGAACTTCATAATGATTTCATGTCCATCATCTGATTCCCCAAGCAGCCCCTGACATTAATGTTCCTAATTTTGCAACTAAAGAGACTAGAGAACTGAGAGTTTAGTTATCTTTCTAGAACTCCTGGCAGCACAACACACAAATCAGATCTTCTCCATACCAAGTCATCATTCTCCTGCATCCCAAGTCATTCTCCTCCTTTCTCCTGCATCCCAAGTCATCCTGTTCCTGCTTCCCAAGTCATCTTCTTCCTGCATCCCAACTTGTCCTCCTCCTCCATCTCAAATTGTCCTCTTCCTGCATCCCAAGTTGTCCTTCTCCTGCATCCCATGTCATCCTCCTCCATCCCAAGTCATCCTCCTCCTGCATCCCAAGTCATACTATTCCTGCATCCCAAGTCAACTTCCTCCTGCATCCCAAGTTGTCCTCCTCCTGAATCCCAAGTCATCATCCCCCTGCATCTCAAGTCATCACCCTCTGCGATGAGGGCCCTCACTGAGTGTTTTGGCAGCAAAGTTAACATACTAGAAATAGTCTCTACCTAAGCAAGAACATCAGCTCTCCAGCCCATTGCTGACAGAGAGCCATCAGGTACAGAGTGGAGAAAATAATATGAAACAGGGCCTGGAGGCGAACTGGAAAGCATAGGTTGCTGCTTAATTAACCAATACTACTTGATGTCAATAGCTGCTGCCGCCATGCTAGGTGTACACATTGCCACCAGATCTTCAAAATTTCTAGTGGAAGCTAGAAATCTGGCTCTTTATGAAAATGTTTATCATTCATAATTGGTAACAGTTCATTCAATAGTGAGCTAGCTAAATACAACCCTACTACCTACACGATGCTGTTAGCTCTTTCTGTTGGAAGCAGACATGACAATTGTGCAGTGTCTGAGCGGTTATCCTTTTGCTCACAGCAGGTACAAGTAATTACTCTTGGCTCTTGATTACTGAGCTGAAAGACAACAAAGAATCCTTCCCAACAAGTCATCCAGACAGCTGCCACCAATAGGTCAGAAGGGCTGCATTTGTGTACCTAAACTGTGCAACATACGACTAGTAAAGAGATCAAAGAAAAGGATCTTGGGCATGCTTAGGGCTGGGGGTGTAGCTCCATGATATGCTTGCCCAGAGTGCACATGGTCCCAGAATCAACATTAGCAGCAACATGAGAGAGAGAGAGAGAGAGAGAGAGAGAGAGAGAGAGAGAGAGAGAGAGAGAGAAAGAGAGAGAGAGAGAGAGAGAGAGATCTGTATGACATATATTTGACACATCAGCCAAAAGAGGAAACAGAGGAAAACTTAAACATTAAATTATTGATCATTTTCTTATCTGTAGAAAACAGACAAGAGCATAAAGTCAAGATTGTGTCTGTTTTCTATGATAGATGGGATAGATAAATTGCCTATCCCAGATTTCTCAGCCTGGCACTGACAAAAAGAAATTGATGCAGGCAGAGAAGCTAGATTCCCTGGGTTCTGAATTTCCACATTGTTTTCCCCAACTAAGTACCTAACCTTTCAAGAACTGACACGAGGCAAAGGGGAGAATATGTACTGAAGAACCAGGCCACACTGCACTGGAAGGAAATTATTTTTCTGCACCAGGCTCTGACTGCCTCTCTTGTCCTGCTGATTGGCTTTTTAATAGGTTCTGTAAGGCTGGTTAACTTTTCAGTTTGCATCATGCACAAGAGTTCATCTGGGTGTTTGACAGCCAAATTCTTATGCCCAGCTTTCATAGCTGCAGAGCCAAACTGTATAGTCTTCTCTATTGAGCTCAGTGGAACTTGAAATGATTTTTCCAGAAACAGGACTTCAGGTTTCTTTAACCTATTTGCTTCCCTTTCAAAGCATAATAAGAAAACCACTTCCCATTCTCCTACATTTGTATAATTCTTTTTTCTTTCTTTCCTTCTTTTTTTCTTTCTCCTATAACATACCTGTGAATCAGCCAAGGGCAAGAATAACGACCATGAAAATTTATGTTCTAGAAAATAGATATCACATGTGCACATGAATGTGTGTCACTGGGTGTAGATGTGTACATGAAACACCTGTATCCTCATTCTCAAATCAAAAATTTGAGAGAAAAACTTCGCAAACCTTTAATAGCTCAGATTCCAATAGAGAATCTCCTCCCCTCCAAGAATAACCCTAAACTGAATAGAAAGTTGCTCATCAGGTCTGATTTCAAACTCTTCATTGCATCTCCTATCTTTCAGTGGATTCATTAAACCAGGACCCACAGAAAATACATGCTGACAACTACATGCTTATTAAGACTTCTGTCATTGTTCTCCAATTCTTTAAAAGCCTGAGTTTACAAACTTCCTGATTTCTCAATTTCGACATGATTAAATGTTTGCTGAATCTATAAAATGTCATTGTTTCAGATCCTCTAAAATTAGCAAGTGGTGATCACATGCTATAGTAAAACTTCTTGACAAGTCCAACTTCTTTTTGTTCAATTTATTTTTTAAAAAAATCAGAGCTGGTGAGATAATTCAGTAGACTAAAGCACCTACTTAGGCAAGCTTAGGCAAATGCAGGCACCAGGGTTCAATCCCTAGCACCACAGGCTGAGCCAGCCCCATCTCCAGGGCAGGCTGGGCTGGCCAGAGTCTGGGTGTAGTGGCTCACACCTATAATCCCAGTGCTGGGGAGGCTGAAAGCAAAAGGATTATCACAAGTTCAAGCTGCATAGTGAGATCCTGTACAATCAAATACATTTTTAAAAATCATCTTATTAGTATAAGCAACATTCCAAAGACATTCCATATTAAAAATCAATCATTTCTCTGGGTGTTTCTCACTACAACTGGTAACCTTCAAACTTCTTAATGCAACAACTATGACCTGATCATCCTTGCGTCCATCACCTATGGCTAGTGACAGATGCCAGAGAAGTGTACAATGACTGAAAATAATTCGACAAGAATTTGATTGATATTTTAAATCTGTCATTAAGTGCAGAATAGCAGGAAAGAGAGCCCAGACTTTGGAGTTAGTTCAGTGGACCTCTGGGTTTTGGTTACTTTCCCTCAAATAGAGTTGATAACAGTATTTACCTCAATGGATCTCTGTAAGAATTAAACAAGACCATGAATGCAATAGTTTTCTCCAATTCTGCTCAGCTTTCTGTCCACACTCTGCCCTGCCACCTGAACTCACATTTTCAGGAGGTGCCTGACGTTCTGATAATCTAAACTAAATAGGAAGGGCAATGAGGCAAATCTCAGAGCAACCAGGGGCTGACAGAGAAGATGAACACTCTCTTTTCTTCTCACCATTTTGAAGTCTGAGCCGAAGAGACCTGTGTGTGTGCAGATGCAGAGGCTACTCATGCCTCTGACCCAGTCATGTACCAAGCAGGAGGCACACAGTGTGAGCAAGGCACAGGCAGCAGACCGCGTTACACTCAGCTCACAAAGCTAACCATCCTCCAGTCAACACTGATCAGATCCCTTTCTTGGAACTTATCCCTGTTACCAGAGATCCACAAAGCTGGTTCACTGGATTGAACAAAAGGAAGCATGGTGCCTTCCCCCCACGTTGTCTGCTTCCACCAGGAGAAAAGGGAGTGGCTGCTATCTACCCCATCTAGCTTCAGGCAGTAGATCTGACTTAAGGAAAGGTAGGCTTTAGGCAGGGCTGAAGAAACTGTATTGAGCAAAGGACACCGTGGCAGCCTTGCCTCTGGTATTAGACTGGACAAATGGTGAACCACAATGTCAAAGATGGGGCTGCTTAGTAACTTGCCAGGAGGAAACCTCCTCTGGCCCTGTGGAGCCTATTGCAGGAATACCTAACCATCTTTTGCTATCAGTGAGTACAGTGCTTACAGGTGATAAACAACTACTCAGGGAAACTCTAACTGGCCAAAAGGAGGAGAAAAGGTAAATGCAGGCAGACATGACTATTTCAGAAGCTATGCACAGGGGTCTGTTATGCCGGTCCCGACCCCAAGGTGTGCTAAGGCGGCAATTGAGACTAGTCGTGGTGGTGTGAGCCTATCAACACAGCTCTTGTGAGGCTGTAAACAGGTGGATCACTACAAGTCCAATCTAGTAGTAAGACCCTGAACACCCTGTAGACCCTTCCCTAAACACACAGACATACACACACACACACACACACACACACACACACACACACACACACAGATATGAGCCCCCAGGATGTTGGTAGTATATAGATCAGAAGTTAAGATTCAATGCAAAATAGGATGAGGCAGGTATAACAATTACCCTGTTGTTGCTGTTGTTGTTGTAGCTGTTATTCATATTACATCCTTCTTAAGGAGTAGACTGTATGACTGTACCATATATAAGCTATCATGCTTGAGAAAGGAAAGATAGCAAGCAGACATCATTACCCAAGCAGTGACCAAGGTTCTCACCTTTCTTAGTGGGGTGGAGGTGGACAAGAACATCCCAGGACATTCTCTGCTGTGACTAGGCTTATGGTGAGAACCAACAGGACTGCTGGAGATTATGGTTTTTTCCTCTAACAAGGCTAACTCATCGGGAAAGAGGCTATTTTCAGACGTCTAACTCTTTGAGACAGCTAAATTCCAAATGGACCGCATCTCATTAAAAAGGAATTACAACAATTTGCCCACACAGAAATATTCCTTTCTCCATCACAAACCTTCAAATTAAAAACCACTATGTTAAAATGATTTACTCTATTTTCATGGATACAGTAATTATTGCACTAAAGATAATGGGGTTTGCATTCCATCGCCAAAAATAGCTACCCTGGTTGTAGTACTTATTAATGAACAATGCAGCCATAGTCAATTAAAACACAGGGAAGGAACATGGCAGCCAGTGATTGGTGGGTTGGCCACCAGCTTTAATTTTTGTTATTGGGTCAGTAAAGACAGGAAACAAATACTTCTCATGTGGGAGGGAAGGAAATTACAAATCTGATGAAAATAAATCACCTTTTCAGCTTTCAAGCTTTTCCTGTTGAGGCTTTGGTTAATGTAGGTGACAGCCCTTCCTGCCTATTACTTGGCATGCGGTTATTGGGAGCCATTTGTAACACTCCCATTCTGTCTGTGAAAAGACATTTTAATTGAAAAATCATTTGCCCATAAAATTATTATCATCAATTCACATTCCACCAAAGGTCTCCATTATGACCATAAAACAATTTGTAAGTGGATTCATTTTATCCACTAAATCACTTTACATTATGCTGTGAACAGAATGATTAAAGCAAGTTAGCATTTCGTTGGCAAAGCAATTACATTATTATGCATTTCATCCACAGAGATACTCATACTACTGAGTCCATTTGTCTTGTTGACAGAACATCTATATATATTGGACTGAATGCATTTTATTTAGTTGATGGAATTAATTTTATTCACCAACAAATTTAGAATTAAGCTAAATTTTTTGTCACCGGGGTAGGTTTGATTGGGGGATAAAATTAATTTTGCCTTCATTACCTATGTTCTTAAATTTCCTCCAAACAAGTACACAACTTTGCCAACAAGTAAACCAAAATAAAGAGACAATAACAGGCAAGAATAAAACAAAAGTCTTTCAAAAAATGGTTTTTTTGGGGTTTGCTTATTTGACTTTTCTAGGTATGCATGGAACATGAAACTCAAGGTTACCTTGAAATTTGGGAGTGGAGATGGTGGTGGCTTTCCCACTTTGAACAACTTGGCTCGCAAAATAGTGAGCGTGGTGTTTTTGTTTGTTGGTTGTTGGTTAGTGTGGTTTTCAAAAAAACCACATATAGCAGCATAAGAAGCTCTTTAGCCAATATCTTTTTAATATACTTCTTTAACGGCTTCAGCTATTTCTGGGGCAGATGGTGGGCTGTGAGCAAAGTCATGCTTTGGAAAGTAGCAGTAAATTACTCAGGCTAGCTGGGGATGTGAAGAATTCCAATTTTGTTGCAAATTTGTATGTAAGGAGCTGCCATGCAAGATACTTAACATCTGTTTCTTAAAATCAAAGAAGAGGATCTGAAAAGAACTTCCCTTACAACATGGGTTTAGACCCACTCCTTTGCTATTGTGAGTTCACCCAGCTACCTGTCATGAAGAATACAAGAAAAACTCAAAAAAGTAAAAAAAAAACAAAAATTGAGCTTGTTTGTAGTTTAGGCCACCTGCCTCACTAATACATAGAAGCACTATAATTTACAGAAGTGGCAGAATAAACAGCAGTAAATAAGCATATGTAATTTAACTGGGCACCTGTGACAATTTCTGTTCTCAACATGAGAAACGCAAGAAATAGCTTATCTTAAAAAAGAATCACAATTTTTAAAGACCCATTTTAACTTCTTAGTAATACTGACAGCTCCACAGCACAGGACTGGTGATACATAAGTTATTGCAGAAAGATTTCTGGATTCATACATTTACTCATTATTAAAGTTGGGTTTTCAATATTTTGTCCCTAGCCCTTCAAGGTCAGTGAGGATTCAGGACATAAGAGAACTTCTACTGTAACATCCTATCACTCAGTGATATCCCAAATTTTCTGTTCAAGGAGATTATGGGGCTACAGAAGAAAGGGACTGACAATGTATAGTGTGCTTAAGGAGAGTCACCTAGAGAGAAAACACTCTCTCAAGTTTTCACAGAGACCAAAATTGGTCAAACAATGGCTGTGAGTCATCCAGAGGGCTGACACTGTCAAAAGTTCTACAAAACGCTACACATGGTTTCAGGGTAAATTCTGAGGGGATTTGACTGACCTTGTCAGATATTGGACTATACATACAACTACTTTCTCTTAGTTCAATGAAAAGAAAGATTTGTACCAACAGTGCTTAGACAAGATATCATGTCTACATCTTGTACTCTAAACAACTACTATGAAGACAACAATCTACAATGCATTCAATATTAGTGCTGTCCTACTAACCTGTTGTGAAACTCTCATTGCTATTTCTTTTCATTAAAATTAATAATAAATAAATGTTCAGATTAAAAATAAATAGATAAATAAATAAAGTTGGGTTTTCTAAGCATCCATTCTCTGTCTTGTGTGAGTTTTGGGGCTGAATAAACCCTGTCCTGAAAAAGCTGAATCAACTGCTGAGAAAGCAAGAAGGTAAATAAGAATTTAAAAGAGAATCTGGCATGAGAACTGTAGCTAGGAAAACATTCTGCATCTATCTTGACAGTAGTGGCTCTTATATTAATATTTGCATGTGTGGTAAGGTAGAATACAATTATGTACAAATATACAAACAAAGAAATGGAAATAAAACCTGATGAAATCTAAGCAGATGTATAGTGTAGTAGCTAAATCTACTGTGTCAAGGACAAGTTCTGATGTTGTTATGCACTATATTACATACATTACCATCAAAGAAAGGTAGGTGAGATCTAGCCCAAATCTATAACTATTTCCTAAGAAATTTTTTTTTTTTCTTTTAAAAAAATCAATGTGGGAAATGCCAGTGATGGAATGTGGTGAGTTATAAGATGAAAAAAGTAGTGCTTGATTCTTGGGGACAAAAGAGAGGAAACCCTGGGGCAAATCATGTCTTTCCTCAGAATAGCACATTTCAATGCCCATGTGGGTCCATCCAGAGCGGAAAGGAAGTGAAATGTGAAAGTATGAGACAACAGGAATGAAGGCAACTAGAACACAAACCCAGAGTTCAGGTTCTCAGATTCACATTATATTGTAAGTTGGCAAAGATTAGACTGGAGATTAAGCCAAAGTGCAGCCTAGTGGGACTTTAGGACATGTCTTAAAGGGAAGGGTAAGCCAAATGCAGCAGGAAAAGAAAGGAAATTGTTCAGGGTAGAGAAATGGTAGAAGGATAAGTGAGAGCAATTGCATTTTGTATTTACATGGTTACTAGGTACTTACTGCAAAGGAGAACTGTGGGGGCCACTGAGGCTACTGCGACCAGTCGCAAGAGGCTCTTCGTGGTCTATCCTTTCTTCACTGGCTCCTTTACATTCCATAGCAATCACATCTCTCCACATCTCCCCCATACAATGCACCCATTTCCAAGGCTTTGCCAGGAAATATAAAGTTCAATAAAGACAACTGGCCCCTGCTGCTACCCACTCCCTCAAATGACCTGCACAATCCAATGGTAGAATATGAGCACTGGGCAAGCTGGTAGCACGAGGGATTTTGCTAAATAAGTTTCTTTCTCCAGCTCCTCACTCTGTCCATCTTTTAAACTCTCACACACCAGTCCATTGAACCTCCCTGGAACATCCACCCCAACCCTGCTGCACCAGGAATTTTCAGCCATAAGTTATCCACGTGTGCAAAATAACTGAACAAATCAGCATCTTACTCATATATAGTTAAAACATATTAGTTGAACATTTATGAGTTCCCTAAGAGAAAGAAAGAGGAGACCTGGCTTTTGATATTGTAAGAAAAATAAGATGACTATTATTGGATGTGTAATTTGAAGTAGGTTCCCTTGGAATGCACAAAACAATGCTATGGAGGCTGACACTATATTATCACCATCTACACTATACCTAAGAAAGCCTACGTTCCCAGCACTCAGGAGGTTGAAGCGGGAGGATTGTCGTGAGTTTGAGATCAGCCTGCACTACAATGTGAGCTCAAGCCCAGTCAGATAGCTCAGCAGATTAAAGCACCAGGTTAGTCAGAGCACAGCATCTGGGGTTCAATCCCTGGCATGAAGCTGACCCTGCCCCCTAGGGCATGCTGAGATGGAGATTGAGACAGGGTGTGGCAGTGCACACCTGTAATCCCAGTGCTTAGGAGGCTGAAAACGGGAGAATCACTTTTGGTCCAATCTGTGTAGTGAAGACACTGTCCTAAATACATTAAAAAAAATCATAGATATGCAAAAAGGACAGATAACTTTCCAAGAAGCATATAGTCAGTGTGTGGTGTTTCTGCCAGGCTCCATATGCAGGTGGTCTGATTTTGCAGTCTCCTCTCCCACTAAAGAACCACAAACTCACTTACAACAATAACACCTTTTTCCCCTGTATAAGTATTAGTTGTTTGGCAGCTTTCCAGAGTGGAACTAAGGCATGAGCTAGGAATGGATCTTGGATGGCCAGCAAGTCACCTGCTCCCAATCCTTAGGCACATTTGCAGACAAATGCACTTCCAGCAACCCCTTGGACCACAGGTACAGTCCCTCAGCAGCCAGTGGTTTTTCTGGAAATATATGGAAGATTTGCAACAATCACATTGATGCAATCTTTGGATGATATTTCTCTCAGTTAAGAAAACAAATGGGGAGAAGGACTCTTTCTTAGAGTATATGGAGTTGCTTTAAGTTACTGGAAGCCACTTGCAAATGACATTTCCTGGCAAATTTGAATATAAATAAGAATATTTTACTCATTAAACTTATGCTTCATAAAATACTCTTCAAATGGAATACCAGCAAGAAGAGCAGAAGCTATTTTCATCTTCAGGGAAGACATACTATAAAATTTAAGCACCATATTGTGATGATTCCTGAAAAAAAAAGTTGTCAGGGGTCTTGAAGAACTTATAAAGAAAGAAATAGGTTTAAAAACATAAATCACTGCTTAGGGAATCACAGGGGCCAGGGTTTAATTCCTGGCCCTGCCTGCCACATAGGCCCTGCTCTTGTGTGTGTGAGCCGGCAGTGGAGTGGTGGTGCATGCCTGTAATCCCAGCACTTGGGAGGCAGGAAAGAGGAGGATCGCTATGAGTCAGAGCTGCACAGTGAAACCCTGCACAAAAAATAAAAAATAAAATAACAATAAATAAAAACATAAATCAACAAACATAATAAACACACAAATAGAGCCAAGTAAAAAATGCACATGATCATCTTAATAGATAAGATGTAGAAAAGGCCTTTGACAAAATTTAACGTCCTTCCTTGATAAACCCTAAGGAAATTTGGCCTATGATACTGCTGTCCTCACTTCTAACCCAACCTATGAGAGCAAGAACTATCAACACCATAAAGGAACACTTTGTGGCTGTTCAGGTTGCATAAATTGTTTAACTTTGTGCAAGAACTGGGCTCTTCAGTGATCTCTGCCATGCAGAAAGTTGATGAGAACCAACAAGTGTCTCTATCTTTCAGACTTCACATAAGAGACTTTGATCCACACATTCTGAACCCTAATCTTTCTAGCTACACACAAAGGGGCCAGAAATTATTTAAACATATTTCTAATACTGATTAGAAATATTTATTCTAGCTTGATGGACAATAGCCCAACTTGGAAAGAATTCAAATGTCCATCATCAAGAAAATCGATTAAATAAATGTCATATCGATCAAATGTGTGTAGGTGGGACTAGGCTTAAGTGCCTAAAGCAACCAAGTTACTTCAG
>PVKN010013846.1:0-19630 GCA_004027915.1 Capromys pilorides | reverse complement strand
CAAAACAAAACAAAAAAAGGAGACAAAACAACCAGAAACATGAGGAAATTTTTCCATCACTGTTTAGGACAGCAAGGCCTCTGGAGGTCATGGTAGAACACAGTAGATTTGCTTTTTGGGGACTTTGGGTTAAGTTTCCTCCAATTTATTATAACCTTTCATGAGCAGTAGGTTTATTTTTATAAAACAAGTAAACAAAACCGTGATAAGCTTTGTCCCTTGGCCTCCTGGAGTGGTGAGAAAATAGAGTTATGTGTTTTCTCTTGCAAGGGCAGTGCTTAATGTTACCTAAAGCGTCTTTGTAATGCATTGGGGCAATAAATTTCTGTGACTCAGCTGGATAGCATGACAACATAAATGATGCTGGGCTTTTACTTCCTGCCTACGAGTTCACATCACCCAGGTGGAATCTTCTAGATGTGCTGATGCTTGCAGCGTGGAGGTAGTGCCCTGCATATTAAGGATGTTCAATAAATGCTTGTCTTATAAAATGTAAGAGAATAAATCAGGCAGAGGCACAACTTCAACTGCTCTTCAGCTGCTGATTTCCACCTCCACAAACCTTCTCCACCTCCAGCTTTCCCATCTCCATCAAGAGCTGCATCTTCCTTCAGTTTTGATCTCCAGTCTTAGGATTGGCTCAATAAGGGCAGATAGCACAGCAGATGAAGCACCTGCTTAGGCAAGCACAGGGACCAGGTTCGATCCCCTGCACCACATGCCTCACCAGCCTTGTCTCTGAGCATGCTGAGCTAGCTACGAAGACCAGGCATGATGACATACACCTGTAATCCCAGCACCAAGAAGGATGAAAACGGGAGGATCACTACTGGTCTGAGCTGCATAGTGAGACCCTATACCAGATCATTAAAGTAATAAGAATATTTTTTTTAAAAAAGGATAGATTCAAGGACTCTTTGTCCTTCTTATGTCACTACCAGCCCATAGTCAAATTCTTTTGGTTCTACAAAACCTATTTCGAAATCTCTGCATGCCCAATACCACCGAGGTTTAAGCAGCCGTCATTTCCGTATCATTTTAAACATATAAAAAAGTTACCACAACAGTGCCCTGAATCCATAGACTCATTACCTAGGTGCACCAATATCTTGCATTTTCCTTTAATTACTTTAACATCCTTCTCATTTATATTTCTTCCGCTGTGCACTTGTACAAACACACACCCCACACACAAATATACACACAGGCATACCACATGTTTCAGACTGGACTTTGATTACTTACAGGGGTAGCTACTGGGATGTTCAATGTTGTGTTTTTTTCCCCCTTTATAACTAATACTTGGTGGAGGAAATGTTTAAAGAATATATAACCGTGCTATTCCTCATCAAGTTTTCAGCTGCCAATTTGAGTTTTCTTTGATGATTTTCTAGTTTTTCCGTTCCTCTGCATTTATTCTGTTAGGAAGTCCTTTTCTTTTTACCCTATTTATTTATGGATTATGTGTTCACTGATGTTTGTAGAACTTACAGGCTGTTACGCTTCTGGTTCCATTGCTTTGATTATATGTTTTGACACTGAGTCATGCTAGGTTTGGCCAAGAATATCCTTCTGTGACTGATCCAAGGACTTTCACGATGTCCCTGCCTGCCTCAGACACTTCCTTACTTTCTGCAGGATGAGATGTCTGGGCTCAATTTCCCTCCCTCTGCCTGTCTTTGAATCCATCACTTCCTCGAAGAGCCCCATTTCCTCCAAATAAAGAGTGATGTTTAGAAAACAGCACACAAACTCTTTGTGTGTTTGTCTAAGAACTATCATTTCTAAGCTTTTTTAATGGAAATAATTAGGAAATTATTTTTCACCTATCATTTGCCTCTACCATATCAACCTGTCTTTAAAAATATGAATTCCTACTGATAACTTTAACTCTAATTTAGTACTTTTAGAGCAATGCTAGTGTTCCTCTTCAAAATTTGAAATTATCTTCTCCAAGTTGAGCAAAACCTGGATCCCATTGTCACACATACACACACACACACACACACACACATACACACACAACTTATTCCCAAAGTAATCTCAGAATTGCTAACTCATATTCTTACAAAACACAAGTTTACTGTGTAGAATTCAATATTTTAATGATTCTTCTTAAGAATAAGATTTATATAGGGTGAAGTTATGTGATCTGAACAACATAGTTTAATGAGCTTTGATAAATGTATGCCTCACCACCCCAGGCAAGATGTGGAATGCCGATATCACTCTAGAAAGCTCCCAGAAGACCCTTCTTGGCCACCCTCAGCTTCTTCAGCAGTGAACTCTGGCCTGCAATCTGTCATCACAGAAGAATGTGCCAGTTCTGGGACCTTAGAGGATGGAGTCATGAAGCCTGTGTCCTGTGTCTGCTTCTCTGTTCGATGCAATGTGTTTGGGCTGCATCTAGGTGGCTGCTGGTCCCACTCATTTATTTTAGAAAGTCATTACGTTGGAAGTTGTAGAGTAGGTGCATGTTTAGATGTCTAAGAACCTGCCGTCTTCAGCCTGTGTGCTCTTTCTCATTCCAGCTGTCAGCAGGAGGGTGCTGGATGCTGCTTTGCACGCCAGCATTTGTCTTAGGGTACGCTGCTGGCCTCAGCTCTGTGAGATGCACGGCTCTCTGTGGCCTAACTGAGCCCTGCTCTGACAGCAGCCACCGTGGATCGTCTTTTCCTGTGCTCCTCACCACAGCAGACCTCTGTGAACATCGCTTCAGACATTTTGCCCATTCTTTTGTTTTTCTCTAAGATATTTGTGTTTTTATCATTAAATCTGTAGCACCTTCCGCACATTCCCAAGCCCAGTCCTTTGTGCTCATTTGACGGCTTGCCTCTCTCATACTGCTGGTTCTTTTTCTTACGATAAGTCTAATTTTAATGAAGTATAGCTTAGTTTTTTATGCTAAGTGAATGGCGTGATCTCACAAAGAAATCTTGGCTTGCTTTAAGGTCAGGTTTCAAACTTATTTTGCTTTTTTCCTTCTTCTTATTTTAGAAACGTATTTGCTACAGGGTCTCACTATGCAGCTTGGGCTTGTAGCGATTCTCCTGTTTTCAGCCTCCCCAGCTCTGGGATTACAGGTGTGCACCACCACCCCAGTCTCCAGTCTCTGGCTGGCTCAGCATGCCCAGGGGCAGAACTGGCATAGCAAGGGAGGCAGGGAATTGAACTCTGGTCCCTGTGCTTGCCTAAGAAGGTGCTTAGCCCACTGAGCTAACTCACTGGCCCTTACTTTGCTTTTCCCTAGAAGCTTTCTAATTTTAGGACCTTTTTAAGATCTATAGTTACCTCCAACTTACTGTTCTGTGTGGCCTTAGCTGGGCGCTTCACCTTGCATACTCCTCGACCAGTCGGGTCCTGTTGGCAATGTCACTGCTCAGTAAGGCCCTTCTAGAACATTCTATTTAAAATATGGGGCTGAGAATATGGCTGAGTGGCAGAGTGACCTATCATATGACAGGGGTCCCCAACACTACATAAATACGTTGATTAACATACACTACCGTGTAGTCTCTCGTCCCTTCCCTGCCACGCTTGCCTTCGGTGTGACTTTTTTTTGCGTTCCTTTTCTTCATAACCCGTCACCCGCCGACGAGGTCACCAGGTAAATATGATTTCATTTATTGCCTGCTGACTTGCACTGGCAAGAAAGGGACCCTGTGGGGGCAGGAGCTCTTGCGCTTCTGCCCGGTGCTTTCCCTTTAGTGTGTGAACAGTGCCTGCCTGGGGACTTCTCACGAGACACCTATGCAGAGTGGACCGCGTGAACTTGGACCTTTCCTCTTTGCCAGGGAACTCTACACTCAAACCACACGCGCAAATTCTGTGATGGACCTGACCTCTGAATTAAGGCTTGGACAACAAATCAGCCTCCTGAAATCAGACTGTAAAGTGAATCTGTGTCTTTTTGTCCCAAAATGGACTTTAAAAAAAAAAAATGCTATTGTCCAGCTCTAAATTAATGTGATCATTTAAGTGCAGGGTGTTGCCATGCATGTAGGGCTTTGGCATTTGATGTAAAGTGCTCTGAGTGATCTTTGCTACCTGGCTTTGGGTTATTTAACAACTCTGAGCTTCCCTATCCTCAGTGCAATAGGACTATGATGGCACTTCGGGCTTATTATTTGGGATGAGGTGAAGCTGAGAGTGACAAAGCAGTCCAGAGGATAGCAGTATATTTTTCTCTCCTTTGTGAGCCTGAAGATTGGTCCTGAGCTGGCACAGCACCCTGTCCCCTGAGGGAGGCGCCCGTTCAAATTGAGATTCTACGCTTGGTATCCTTCATTCTAAGCACCTCAATCTCCAGGAGAGCTGCTCCTGACCTGGTGACTCTGTCTACACTTCAACCAGCAGCAAGGCGAGGAAAAGCAGAGAAAAAAAGGGTCTTGAGGTCTACCTCACAATATTTATTCCAACAAGCAGAACTCGGACAAAATGCCTTCATCCATGGTGGCTGGGAAAGGTAACTTTGGTATGTTTATTTGCACAACTGTCAGCCAGCCGATAACGTCACTGCCATGGATGAAGGGGAAGAACGACAAGCTGGGGACAACAAGAGCCTTCTCTCATGGTTTCCTGTGAGGATTAAATGTCTGCAAAGTTTACGCTGTCTAAATACCTCTTAAACTATTAACTGTCTTCCCTTCCTTCTACATGAAGTCACTTCTTGGTCTTTTTCTTTCAAGAAAACAAATTAGCATTCTTTAGAGTTCTGCTCTTCTAGTCCCTTGCCTGCACATTTCTGCTGTTCTTTCCTAAACCATCTGTTTTCTCCAGCTCTTCCAGGTAGAGACAAGCCTTGATCCTGCCAACCTAGCTGGGGCTCTGACAGGACATACCAAGCCACTCATCCCCAGCCTGGGGCAGACCTGTCATCAGAGCAGGGTCCCTAACCCAACACTGTCTTGAGCACTAGTTTTCAAGTGATGCCTTTTGACCCACCCAGTAAAGTGTAATAAGGCAGATACGCAGTATTTTATTTGCATTTGCTGTTATATGTTCAGCTTTTTTCTCAGTAATGTGTGTAAAGTGAGATTCTAGGTTGTCACTAAAAGTCCCTAAAAAAATTAATGCTTTTATTTTAAGTAGAGAAGTTCTTTTTCAAATAAAATCTTATGAATACAGTTGAAACAGATGTAAGCACAAGTATACTCTGTGTGTGTGTATGTGTGTGTGTGCGCGTGCGCACAAGCACACGCATGCATGTATGTGTGTTAGGCTGGGGGCTCTTTGCCAGCGAATGGTCTAGACAGCACTTCTTACAGAGCATCGTCAGGAGGAGATGGGTGCTATTGATTATGAAAGAGACCAGCAACCACCTCAGCAGCTCTAGCTATATGCCGAGGTCTGGTTGCCTAGCAACTCCACCTAAACCAGGACAAGCAGAGTTATTGATTACAGTCAAGAAACCAATCCACAGATCATAAATAAAATATAAATGAACTGCCACCAGGCCTTCAGCGTGTTGGGAGTCCCAGGGGCAGAGAGGGCAGAAGAGTCCAGAAGAGTGAGGTTGGCGGCAGCCTTCGAGATGAGAGATGAGTGGATGTGACTTCCCAGCCCTCCCCTTCCTCTGCTCCTGCAGTGCGACCTGATCCGGGTCCTGTATCTTGCTATTGTCATCTTCTTTTCCCCCTTTCCTCCCTCTCCTTTTTCTTAATTACTTTTTTAAAGAATGGTTTTCTTCACATTGTGTCAACAATCCTTGTCTTCTTTTTCCAACTGCTTGAGTTCATCTGGACTCTGAGTTTGACACAGTGGTTCTCAGTGGGGAAGATACTGGGTGTGGCTTTGGCTGTCCCAGCCAGGTGGAGCAGTGCTACCAATGTCCTGTGGGGCAGAGATCAGGGATCCTCTGTGTGGCCCTGGTGGACTTCTTCCTGCCCACAAGTCAGGCCTCCAACACGGAAAGCTTTGTGACCCCCACATGTGGATTATGCCAAAGTTAGGAGACCCTCTTCTAACATGTATGTTCTCAACAAGGTCAGTAACATAAATGTCAAAATGATCTATGTGGTAATCCTACCTGACAAAACCTTAATCCTTAATTTTAATTTCCTAAGGAGTGGGATGGGGATTAGAAAAACAAGTGCCTAAGAACGATCTTTATGAAAGCAATGATGAAAAGAGGATGAGGAACCCTAGCTGAATGTAGGAAACCTTTCAAAATAAGGGGTTAGTTCTATCAAGTTCTCATAGAGTACATAGTTGCAATTCAAGGAAACTTCACCCCTACAGAAAGCTTACCCTCCCAGAATTAAATGTGTGTGTCAAATAGATTAACCCTATTTTCCTTGGGAAAAGAGGAGCTAGACCAACCTGGTCTTGTTGCATTCTTTGAAGCTCCTAAAATTGCTTTTTGGAAGTCTAGGACCACTAATTTACTTAATGATACCCAATGACTTAGAAGAATTCATGTTCCTTTAAATGATGAGTTTTATGGTTTAATCCTAAAGCACCTAATTTACTTGGAGGTCGAGCATGTTGGAAACAAAGGCAATATTTTGAGAGCATACTATTCCCACTACTGAAAAATTCTTCTCTTAACATGTTTCCTTTCTTTCCAATCTTAAAAGGCTTGAAATTTCTGAAGGTCAGAAGTAAACATCTCTTTCTGAGATACTTCAATGTGCCCTGGATATTAGAAATGTTATGTTATAAAGTGACATATATACTCCCCACACACACAACCCCAAACTCTTGGTCAATAACTTTTTTTTTTGAACCAGGGATTGAACTCAGGACCTTGCACTTGCCAGGAAGGCACTTGTGCCCCTGAGCTCTCTCACCAGCCCCCTCTTGGTCAATAACTTCTGTTTTAAACACCTAACATTTTTATCAGTAGTATAAACTTTAACCAACCCTGGATTGAATCCCTTTAGATATTAAACTTTTACTAAGAGAACATAGAAGATGGAAAGAATGTGTAAAATTTGGCACTCTTTAAGTTTGATATCCTTTCATTAAACCTGTTTGGTTTCACCAGACTCTTCTACCCCATGTTTAAGAATAATTCTGAGGTGGTCTCCTTCAGAAGAAAAACTCAAGACTTCAGGGGTAGAGTCCACAGCCATGCTGGCCTCTGATTTGTAAGAAATCTAAGCTCCTCTTAAAATCATAAAATGCTCTCACAACTTTGAGCACAGGGTGTGGGGCCTTGTTGGTCAGAGTAATTAAGGGAAGGTCATTCCAGGAATGTGGTCCCCTAGCTCCACACAGCTGTAGAAGACTCTGGGAAGAAAGGCCTGCACTTCCTGTCCCTGTGAGTTGTTCCTTGGGGACTTCCTGTCACAGGCATGTCCTGAGATTCTAATAGCTTCCCCTCCCCCTAAATGCTTCTTCCTAATACTTTGCCTGGTCTTTGAACAGAAGAATAAGGGCAGGGTGAGCTCACTGAAATTCATGCCAAAAAGATATTTTACCACACAACTAAATGAATTCACATATCTCAAAATATTTTATTGTGTAATGTTAGCTACAGTTTAAAAACTAAAATGAGTTGCGAATGAAAAAGAGAGAAAGGCTGTTACAAAGCCAAAATACAAAGCCAAAATCTAACTCTCATTGCATTCAGTTCCAGAAGTAGAACTGTTAGATGTAGCTCTACGGGGAAGGTTGACGTTATTGTGACAGTATTCAGTGACACCATTTGGGTTCACATGAAAAGGAGCATATTCATTCTCAGTCTTTTCTGGTGTTCCAACAGAAGAAATTATTTTGATACTGTGAAGGCTACTTCTTCTGTGTCCTTTGAGACCAATTTAATGGAGTTTGTTTCTAATTTTAGTGTCACAAATGTCAACGTTTACTTATTAAGACATGGGACATATGTTGTCTTTGTTATACAAATAAACAATCTAAGAGCCCAGAGTGACAATTGCGTCAGCCAATAGGAGTGGCCCCAAGTACACATACCGTAAAATATACGTGGATTTTAACCCATTTCCAGTACTTTTTTCACATACATTATCTCATTTGATTTTCTCAGAGTTCCACAAAGTAGGCCTGACAAACATTATGAGGATGACAGGGCTCTCATTCACAGGGGTGGAGGAGCAGAGTTTGTCTAATAATTTACATTATGGCTACTGTTGTCATTTATCACTTTATTATCATGGCTACTATGCGTTGTTGTTTCAGTCCTAGGAACTGACACCAGCCCTTCCACTCTGAGCTACAGCCTCAACCCCTTTTATTTTTTATTTTTATTTTTTTTGCAGGACTGGGGTTCAAACTCACGACCTTGCACTTGCCAGGCAGGCACTTGTGCCACGGAGCTATCTCCCCAGCCCCCTCAACCCCTTTTAAAAATTATTATTTAACATAGGGTCTTGCCAGGTTGCTTAGGGAAGACTCAAACTCGTATTTCTCCTGCCTCAACTTCCCAGAGTTCTGGGTTTCCAGGTGTATGCTACACACGTAGTTTCATTTGCAGTAATTTCCGACCCTGGGTTACTAGGAGTAGTTGAATTTTGGGGATCTACCCACATTTAATTTCCAAAAGGCACTACGCGTCCCTGGAATCACCGAACGCTCTCATGCCCCCTTTTCCTCTAGGTGTAGGACTTGGGGCCCAGCGCTCACGATGGACCTTGGCCACTCAGTGCCCAGCTCCTGGCCATGCTTTTCCACACAGGACATGCCAGGCACAGTGCATACAGTCATCCTAACAATAGAGGGCTCTCCTCGGCTTCCTCCTCAGCCTGCCAGCACCTCTGCTGGACACTTGGATGTTACAAAGCCTAAGACCACAGAAAGGAATGCTGGCCCTTGAGACTGCTCACCATGTTGCCATGGTGACGTCCAGCATTCTTGTATGTCCATCTCTCACGTGAAGCACAGGAGACCCCTGCCCAGTCTGAGGAATGAGATGAGAACGGGGTCGGAACTGCTGACCTCCTGGACTCCACAGAACAGAGCTGATGTCCTCCTTGAATAGGAAAGGAATGCAGGATGGAAAAAGGCATCCAAGCAGGAGAAACCTAAGGGCAGATCACAGAGGTGATCAGGCAGCCTAGGGAGTGAAGGACCCAAGGAAGAGGGCCGGCCGCTCTTGGTGTGTTTTGGCTGGGCCAACAACAGGTCAGTATTCCTCAGCACATTGGCAATGACAGCCTTCATGTTTGAGCTCTAACAGATAAAAGATCTTCTCTTGGGAGCGATGGCCTCCAGCTCATCTGTGATGGTCTTCCAACAGAGCACCAGGCAGCAAGACTCCCAGCAAGGCCCAGTCCAGCGAGCCAAGCTGGCTGTGCCCACCTGCCCGCCTCGCTGCACTCCTCCCACGCGCTGAGCCTGCTGGAGGCCTGGCCTTCTCCAAAGAGCTCTTCGGCATGTTCCTTCCTAATAGAAACTCACGCTCTGGTACACTTTTCCAGATAGGGAAAGGGTGGTGCTGGTGGGTGCATAGGAGAAAGACATTGCCAAAGGAAAAGTGTCCCGTGTGGTGAGACCTAAACACTGACAGAAGTCAAGTGGGAGAAGAGTGTGTGAAGCAGGCCAAGGAGTGGCACCCTTCAGACCTGCCAGCAAGACAGTGGGCTGCCAGGCGCGACTGGAGAAGAGTTCAGCATTGCTGAGGCAGAAAGTGCAAGGGTGTGGGATGGGGACAAGGATGAGTGCTTGGGATGGGGTCGACGGAGTGGGAAAGTAAGGCAGAGAAGTGAGCCCAGGCCGCCCGGCTATGCCTAACGCAGGGACCAAAGTCAGTGGCTCTGGCGAGACAGACAATTGTTTTCTCATGGTGTAAGAAGTGGGTGGAGAGCTGGTAAGATAGTTTAGCAGACTAAGTGCCTGCTTAGGCAAGCTCAGGGACCAGGGTTTGATCCTGGGGAACTATGGGCCATGCAGGCCCCATCCCCAGGCTCACTAAGCTGGCAACCAAGACTGGGTATGGTGGCTCGCACCTGTAATCCCAGCACTAGGAAGGCTGAAAACAGGAGGATCACTATGAGTCTGAGTTACTAGTGAGACCCTGTACTGCCTGGGTGGTTTAAGCTATCAAGGCCAAGATCGCACTGCGTCTTCTGCTCTTCTTTCATGGCTCCCCATAGCGCTTGCACTTTTCGGATGTGAAGCAAATAGCGGAAAGAGAAGGATGGAGTATACTTGTCGAGTTGGACTTTCAAGAAGCTTTCCTGGAAATTCTACTCCAGAACTTCAATTTAGGGCTGTGACACAGAGGACTGCTGGTCTCCTGGAAGTACACAATAATCTAGGGACTCACTGTTGTGGTTATTCCCCGAGCCAATCATTATGGCCAATGCATAGACTGATCTAATCTAGGCCCTTGTCAGTCCAGAAGCACAGCAGGGATTTGTGGTATAATTTCATCCCACCAGGCCTTTGCTCAAGAGATCTCAAAGGTGGCCTTCTGTGAGATGAAGGCCAGCACGCTGTCCTCTAGTGCTTCTCTGACTAAACCCAACCAACATATGCCAAGTTCCACCAACATACAGGCTGACAGAGACACCAAGAGCTCTGTTTCTCAAGCCCCATGTTCCAGACAGATCTGACTAGGCAAGACTCTCCTGGGGTGACTTCTGTCCCGTGCCTGTCCCCCATTTGTTCTCCTTTATCCTGTACCTTCTGCCTTCTTGCTCAAGTGACGGCTTCTCCTGGCAACTGTCCTGCATGCTAACTTCTTAGAAGGTTCCGTCCTTTTTTTATGAGTAATTCTTGATGCTCATTGTCCAACAGCTCTCAGCTAGCAGCTAGAAAGACTTCCTCGTTTCTACTCATTTTGATAATGTCATTAAGCTCTTGTTCTAAGTTTTTGTATAAGCATATGCTACTCCATTTTTATAACTTCTCATAGAGCCTTCAGATTTTTTTATTCTAAACCAAGAAAACAAATGAATGAAAGATTGTAGTTTAACTGCTTTGAAAAAATTCATTTGTGGTATTAAGGTCATTAAGAAGATGCCCTGGATTAAACTTGTCACTTGTCCTTGGATGTGGGAGGTTTTCACTGAGGTTCGACATCTACATAGGACACTGGTGGGAAGAACTTAGTCTGCTCCATGCCCACATCCTTCTGATTGTTCAGTGCTGCCACTTTCTTCCGTAGGTGAAGGGACGGGCACTGCAGAGCTTTAAGGGACTATTGCTCAGTGCCCTAAATTCATGACTTGTGAGACTCAGCAGATTAGTATTTGTTGAATCAAATAGAACACACTTGAGGAATTTGCCCACTGAAAGAGAAGAAATTCAAAATTCTACAGGTATCTGTAAATTCTATAGATACAAGCCAATGGATGTCTTCAGAAAAAAATAACACTTGATTGCCAAAGTGAATTATACCTATGCTGTACTCAAATTGTCTAAGAAAATTCAACTCATGAAACTCTGGGAAGTTAATTTCGAATGCAACAAAATTTCCCAATAGACTTCCGTTGCACAAGGGATCAATCTAACTTTATGGCATGATGCTCAAACTCCATAAAACGGGTCTTGGCTTTCAGCACCGGTGATGAGGACTTTAAAGCTTGTGATTGGGTTGGACCCAGGAATTGATGCATAAGAACAAGGCAAGCCTGAGAGGTTTGATTCTTCAACGTGGCATTTGAAGAGAAGTTAAAATTCTCTCCTAGGTCTGCGGACATTAAATATATACAGACGTGAAAGGACAGAAACATTTCTGTCCTGAGTCATGCCTGGAATAATTTTTCCAAAATAGAGCGCGTCTTGCTTTTCTACTTCAAAGGATTTTGTTCGACACAACTAGCCCACACGTTAAGAATTAATGTCAAAACCTTTCACAGAGTGAGTTAATCCTCGCATCTTCCTGGAACTGGGTCAAGATCCACCCAGAGACTTTGCACATACTTTGCCTCTGGGTAGCAGCTTGAAGCCCAAAGTTATTTAGACCCTGTTCATGGCTTACAATGGGCTTTGGTTGCCGAAAGCCTCTTCCCTGGGGTCAGCTGTCACCTTCGGGCTGCCTGCCCATTGCGTGACTCTTGACTGCTGCCTTGGACCGACCTGCCTGTCTCTTGCTTCTGTCTGCCTGCCACCCCTGGAGTCACTTAACCTTCTGCTCCAGCTAAGTCCATTCAAACCCTCTTTCCTTTTTAGATCACAGAAGCATTTCCGGTTTAAGCTGGGCTCCTGGTCAGACCTTGGCTGGAGTCTCTCCTCTCTGATTCCAAGCACGCCCTAGTGTGACATTTGCTCAACAAACCCCTCCCCCTCTGTCCACATTTTCCTTTCTAGTGTTTTGGAACACATAATGGTTAAAAGCAGTCATAGGATCATCCTTAGTCTGTGTGATCCAGGCCAGGAAATGGCAAATTAAAAAAGTTAATTGAAACATAGAGTCATTAAAATGATATCTACACATCTAAGCTTTTTATTTGAATTGAAAACATTTTAACATACATTTTTTTTTACCTGTCTCTTGAGGAAATGCCAAGATCCCTCTGGTGAGAGTTCTAAGTGTTTATAATGTTTCTTCCCTTTCTGGCCTTGGTTTCAAATTCTTCTGGTGGAGGAAGAATTTGTAGATGCTTTCAAATCTGGACTTTTACGATGCTTTCAATCTTCTAAATATTTCTTGCCAGTACTTAAACTGATCACAGCTTTATTCAGGGGAACATTTTGCTTTTATCCAGGCTTTGCAAAGCATTTGTTTTCATGCGCACAGCTCACTTTACACATTAATATGTCACCGCTTTACACAACAGGCATTTCAGTACACGACTCTAGGGAAGAGCAAGATTGGAAACAGGTTGGGGAACAAACGCGATTGAGTCTGCTCCGTGCATGACTCAGCTGCAGAAGCAGAGATCAGAAGCGAAAGCAAACCCTAGACACACGAGGCAGGGCTCAGAGTCTGTGGAGCCTCATCGGGGAGGTTCTGAGCACAGAATGGAGAGCATGGGTTGGGGAAGCGTGGGAACTGAGGGTGGCGCCTGTCGGAGCCTCAGTCTTACACTTTTTAGAGACTGAGTGATCAGACTGCGATCCAAAGCCCACTAGTTTCTCTCTAAGAGCCAACCCTGCAATTACACATGAGTATCTGATGCTCAGCTGCTGGGCCCCACAGAGGGGCCTCGGTGAGCTGGCTGTGGCATGCGTGTGGCACGTATGCCACGGGGTTGCCACCACTGGTGTACAGCATCTCCCAGCTCAGGCAGCCAAGGGCGAAAACTCTCTTTCAGTTCTGTATAGCAATATAGGGGAAGAGCCTGATGGGGTCGTGGGCCTACCACAAGGTGGGTTAGTGTTGCCAGGGGCAACAGATGCTGTACATCTCATATACGGCCCTGTATTTCCTTCACTGATCTATCCAACAGTGAACTCTTCCTTGAATCCTAGAAAGATTCCCACTCTGAATCTTTGTCTACATGATACCAGACACCTCAACTCAGCACAGTTCTATCATGATGTTTCTTTTGAAACTGTGACTCTGAGCCAATGTGATCCATACATTAGAGGATACTTTGGGCCCTGAACTCATGGCATCTTTGCCTTTGATCAACTTTGCCTATAGGAAACGCCAAGCAAATAGCGAGCTGAGGGATCCCCGAAGTCCACCTGCGTACATAGAATCTGTCACTCCCTGCACTGCTATAGAACCATGCGATTTGGCGAGTCTAACCTCTCCTAACGGCCATCTCCTCTAGGCTGAAGAGTTTCTAGAGGTCGGGGAGACATCTCGGCTGCGCAAGCCCCTGCCTGGCAAGGGCAAGGACAAGGACATGGGCTCGATCCCTCATACTGCATGCCATGCTGCAGTACTGACCACCAAAACCAGGTGTGACGGTACACACCTGTAACCCTAGCACTGGGGAGGCTGAGGCAGGAAGATAGATCACTCTGAGCCTGGGCTGCATAGTGAGACCCTGTGCCAAACAAATAAGAAACTGAATAATTAAAATAAGGAGCTTCTGGCCCTTTCATTGTTGCCCATGTCATGTGTGTTTCAAGATCTGAGGATTCTAAGTCTGCTTTGTGACGTAAATCTGGGCTGCAAGGGGCAGAATGAACGCAATCTTTCAGACATGGTCTGCCAGAGGCAACCTGATGCAAGCCTCCCTTTCACCTAAGTGCTGTGTTCAACTGGTCCAGCCCAAAACTTCTTGAGCTGTTTTCCAGGACCAATATTGATTCAAGCCTTTCTCGTGTGGATGTCTAATTAATTGAGCTCTGTATCATAGGTTGTGAGTTTATAAAATTGATCGAATGTAAATGCAGAACTTGACATTCTTTCATGTTACGTTTACCTTAGTATTCCTTGGAGCATTTAGCATGGTTAGCCAATAAATATTTGTTAAATTAAGCCAATTTTCATTTTGCTTCGGGCTTAACACAACTTAACCCAAAGTCTTTCATATTTTTACTGGTTTTATATTCTATGATGCTTACGCTTTCCTACTTTAAAAAATTATTGGAAATGAGAACTTTGATTCTACATTCTGTCTCAGTTTTGTGCTCTCTGCCAACCAGACAAATATCCGGGGTCTGTATCAGTCATACCTGGGGGTGCGTTAATCTATGTTTCCCACAGCTTTTTCCATTAATGAGTAAGATATGCCCAGCAAATATCAGTGTTAACTATGTGAAGATCACATCGCAATGCAAAAGCACAACCAAGAATTTAAAGGTATAGGTGGAGAATCCATAAAACATATTTTCATGGAAAGATTCAGGGATGCAGGCCTACATGGAGACAGAGATGTCATGTTCCTGGAGCACCGTGTCAGGTACGATCTAACCCAGGACTCTAATGATGTCAAGTACAGAACTGAATCTCAGATTTCTATGGGAGCCATCTTGCTTTTTGTAAAGAATTTTCAAATGTACTTCAAATTGAATTGTTCAAGACTATTGCCATGAATACACAGAGAAAGACCCTTGCATGACACCAGCAGTAGAGTGGAAAGTTTTAGGGCCAGGCGTCGCAGTGGCTTTGCTGTGTGGACTGTCTTGTCACACAGGGCACCATATACAGCTCTCCAAGAGTTGCTCCACTGGTCCCCAAGGCTCTGCCCTTCGCAGATGGAGGAGGCTGAGGAGAGGTGGGCATAGAGGGAAAAGGGGCTGCAATGAGTGTATTTTCCAGCAATTTTGGTTTTTAATTCTGTGCTTCCAAACCTGGAGGAGTGACTGCGTATAACAGTGCTCTCTCCTGGCCTGCTCACCACTGACTGCAGATTTAATCTGTAACAAGAAAGGGACGCGATGCCCCTCCCCTAGGTGCAGAGGGGCGGCCTTCAGCAGCAAAACAACCTGCCTGAGGCAGCACTGTGGATGGTGAAAGGCCCTTTCTTATTTGTTTATTGCTATATTTATTTATTATTTTCTGGAAGGGAAGCAAAGGCAGGGGCCCCGAGGCCTGCGCTAATCTCTTTCTTTTCTCTCTCGCTCAGGAAGGAAGCCGCTTGGGCAACAAGGAGGCTCTTATCTCCCACCAGAGGGTCTGCGCTGGAAATGAGAGTCAGAGGTACGGCCCGGGGAGGCTGCTTCCTTAATGGAGCGGCTCTCCTTTGAAGTCCTGTCTCCTCGCAGAGCCTGGCGCTGGCTGGGTCCCCGTGGCCAACGTCACCCGTATGTAATCTCTAGCACACCAGAAGCAGATGTTCCGTGGCATGGAGCTCCTTTGAAAGGCCTTTAATAGGATTTCTCAGCCTTCCATATGCTGGGCAAGCAGAGGGAGGGACCATTTGGAGAAAAGCCACCGATCAAAGGTTTCGAGATGATAGCAGTCTGCTCCTCCGTCAGGGTCTTGCAGATGGGGTGGGGGTGGGGCGATTCTCAGCGCCCTAAGGGGCCTTCACATCTTCTTGTACTACAAAGCCCCTCCCTGGGGCTTTGCCATTCTTTTCCAATTCCTCCAACTCACGGACTTCGACATTGTTTTTCTGGATCTACTTGGGGTTGCTTGAGACGAGGAAGTTGTTAGCAGCCTGGGAGGACGTCTAGTCGACCCAGTGACAGCCTCCCTGGGAGCTGATCTGGAGGAAGTAGCTATGTGAAAACCAACTGAGGCCAGGGGATACGGTGGTGCAGTGCCCGCCGGGCAAGCATGAGGTCCTGAGTTTGATTTTTAGTACCCACCAGTAACACAAACAAGTCACAGTGGAGTTAAGCCCTAGGCCAAGAGTGGCATCAATTGTAAAAATCAGATTGTTGTGGGAATCAAATGAGATAAACGTGAAGGCTCCAGGGAACAAACTTTATGAAGAGTGCAGAAATGTTTAGGATCAGTTTGTTAGATGCAGGGTAAGCCTGAGGACGCCATGTGCCTGCGTTCTTGCAGGCCAAGTGCCCGCTGAATGGGACAGAGGCTGCCTCGTTTAAAGCTTCCCGTAGGCACGCCCTCCTGACTCAGTAACCGCGCACCAGCCCCATGAGGCGAAGTGCTACACAATCACCAGTGAGCCATCTTGGAATATCTCCTCGTTTTCTCTCCCCATATGGTCTGGTCATGGCGTGACCTGGAGGCCCTTTCAAACTCCTCTGCTTTGAGGAGTGGCTGGTTTTAGGATCAGGAGTGAGGGCCAGCCTACATCTTTAACCTAAATGAGTTATACTTCTGTCTTTCAGAGAGTTGGTCATACAATTGTGAGCCCTGTGGACCTGGGAGATTTCAGCTATGGCTGAACTTCCCAGGGGGTCAAACGGGAAAGCGCAACACCAGCCAGGGCTCTGTCAGCTGCTGCAGCCCAGTGTGCCCCGGGGAAGTCACCTGTGTCGTGACTTGGACATGACTGAAGTGTCCCCCAAAGATGCTAACATTGGAAGTGTGGTCCCTGGTATTAAAAGCTAGAGGGGCCTTTTAAGAGATAGAGCCTCGTGGGGTCCGGGAAGTCCCTGGGGTGTGCCCTAGGAAAGGATCAAGTTACATGTTGGGGTTCTCTGTCTCTCTTGGCTCGCTGTCTCCATCTTGTCTCATTTTTGCATGTGTTCTTACATTTGTGACACTTCCTGTCATGAGATCCTCACCAGAGCTGACTCCTTAAGCCTCAGAACTGAATAAACCTCTTCTTCCTAAAGCACTCACCCCAGGCATTTCATTGCAGTAATGGAAAATCAGCTGCGCACCACTTCCGCTACTGCAGTGCCATCCTGCGCTGCTCTGCCCAGCCGGCCTTCCCACTTTCTATCCCAGCTTTGCCTTGCCTCCCTGCCAACAACCGTGTGAATCTTTTTCTTCTGCTCTTGCTGCTGAGCTTTGCAAAGAAATCTCCCTGCTCAGATTGTACCATCAAATCTCCCCAGATTCCAGCATCCACACGACTCACTGGTGTGAGCCCCCAGTTCAGGTGGCAACGAGGGCACGCCCCACAGCCCTTCCTCAGCTCCTCTCCCATCTCAGCAGATGGCCTGGTCTATCTGCTCATTGAGAAAAGAGAGAGCCGTCCATCTGCGGCTCAGCTGCACACACAGTGACCAAGCCATCCTTGCCACCGCGCTGAGAGCCAAGCCAAGCAAGCTGTGCTCTTCGGCTGTGTTAAGGCTCTTGAGGCCACCTCTGTGGTTTTGAATATATCTTCTCCCTCATTCCCAGGCTCCTGTGTGTGTCTAGCCTTTCCTAGACATTTGCTCCTCTGCACACACAGCACGCTTTAGCCTCCATGTTCCCTCCCTTCCTGTTCCTTCCACTCTTGGCTTCCCTTCCTGGTTGATTCTTGAGAACTCATCCATGCCCCTTACACCCTGTGTGCTCCCCTTTGCTCTAAGGTCATCCTCCACCCACCCCTGGATCTACTTGCTCTGGGTAAGAGAGGCTCTTTCCTGGCCTCAAACATCCTTCATCAGACAGGCTCTGTGGAACCCTGAAGCAGAACCCCCTACAGAGGCTAGAGGCAAGACACACCCAGCTGATCCAGGAGCAGAACATCCTGCCAGAGTGACACAGTGCGTTCACCTCCATGGGCTGCGGCAGGAAGAAGTGGAGCTCAGCAGCCAGACCCAAGCCACACTCACCTGGACAAGTTTGAACTTGGCAGATCTGGATCTGGTGTTAAGATAAAAGCTCTACCAAAGCTCTACACCAAAAGTCAGAAGACAGTACTACAAAAAATGACAAAGAGAAAGAGCAAAATGTATTCTCAGGCTCTAAGCCTACCCAGGACAAATGCAGGAGACATTAGCATAGAAGAAATTGGAAATCACACTCTTGAAATCTCTAAAATAATAGCATCTGAAATAAAGAAACAACTGCAGAAAGCTATAGAGGAAATTAGATCAGAAATAATTGCTGAATTAAAAATGAAATGATAACTATAATGAAAGAAGTACTAAGTACTTCTAAAGAAGACACTGATAAAAAAAGAAGAGAGAGAAAAATGATAGAATCCTTGAATGAACAATACAAGAAAGATATAGATTGCATGAAGCAGATTCAAAGTGACATACAAGACTTTAAAACCTCAATCACAAACTGGCAAAACTGTTTGAATGAAAATGAGGATAAAACTTCAGACCCTGAAGACACCATTGCAACTAATGAAAAGGTAAGAAAAGATTGCTTAAAAATAACTAGGATACAAGAAAAAAATGATCCAACATCTGCAAGACGATGCGAAGATGAACAATGTAAGACTAACAGGCATCAATGAGAAAGAAGGAGTCAATATAAATGATATAAAAAGAATATGGGCAGAAGTAGCAGAAAACTTCCCAAATATGGGGAAACTATCTGACATTCAGGTAACTGAAGCATATAGAATTCCAAATAACATCAACATAATTAAAATCTCCCTCAGACATATAATACTCAAGATCCCACAAATTCAGCACAGGAACAGTATACTAAAAGCCATTAGAGAAAAAGAAACATAACATTTAAAGGAAAACCCATTAGAATAATGGCAGATTTCTCTTCACAAATCAAGTCAAGAAGAGCATGGAGCAAAGTATTACAAGTCTTGTGAGAAAACAAATTCCACCCCAGAATGATATACCCTGCAAAACTCTCTTTCAAGTTCAGTGGAGAAGTGAAATACTTCCATGACAAGGAATAGCTAAAGAATTTCATGACAACAAAGCCAGTCCTACACAGTCTACTAAAAGATTTTCTACAGAGGGATCAAAAGGACCACAACTCTACAAATAAGAATGGGAAGAACCTACCAAATTGGGCAAACAATTAAACACAGGAGATAAAAAGGTATACAACAGCAATCTTTCAACTATTCTTCTGTATATAGCAGCAAAATATTTCCATCAGAATATTCTACAAATGGACTTCTCCTGCACCCTGTTGGTCATGATTCTGTCTGGGTCTACAGGATGGATATCAAGGAAATAGCAGTAGCTCAGTCCCACAAGTGACACCTGGCCACCAGTAAATATCATGAACAACAGTGTCCATGTCCACCACATACTAGTAATTCTTTACTATCATGAAAATGTTTTTTAGTTGATACTTTTGTATATATTAACCTATTCAAATACTGTGTGAGTACTCTGAATTGATCACAGATTCATACATATGTTATACAATATTCTGGCCTCTTAGTTGGACTTATAATGTAATTTTAATTTTTGAATATTGTTTTGAAGTATTTAATTTAATTTTGAATTAATTAATATTTAATTAAATTTCTGGATAGTGTTTAATTTTAATTTTTGTGTTATGATTTATACTGTATCTTTGACTTACAATCTACTTATAAGA
>PVKN010013845.1:0-19724 GCA_004027915.1 Capromys pilorides | reverse complement strand
TGACAGATGCTATCATTGTATAATATTATAGAAGAGGTGCCAGGCTCAGTGAAGTGAAGTACTTCGTCGAGGGTCACATGGAGAGTAAGTGACATGCCCACCCTCCTATCCAAGATGTCAGATCTCAGAACTAGTGTATTATATTAGTGGTGTCCACTTACACACAGTGGAAACAAGAGAGAACGCTGTCACCTGTACAGCCACGTGCCCATGCTCCTCAGGCAGGTGTGGTGCTTTCCTTTCATGAGAATCATCTACACACAGTGTCTGTAAACGCCAGGAGAGAAAATTAAGGCAGGCCAAGAATAATCTGGCATTAAACAATGATTCTTAAGCCAACTATGTTTAAAGACTTTAGTTGAGATACAAATTAATTTCCTGTATATGTCATGTAAGCATTGACATCTGAAGATCAATGAATTATCTGGCCATTTTCCTAAAGAAGATTTTAACAATTATCATGTAAGAAAAGGAAGAGAAGGTAGGAAGTGATTCAGGAAGCCAAGAGCATGGGTAATCAAAATATTTTGTATAGAAAATACAAAAATTATTTATATTGGATACAGTAAGTCCTTTCCAAGAACTTCAAACTTTTAGAATCATCAGAAGTCACACTAGGAATGACTCGTAAGTGGTGCATCAATCTTCACCGAATGTGAGGGAGCCACGCACCTTGCCTGCCTTTGGGCCCTTTTCTCGAAATACATCCAGGTTTTCCAATTTATGCTCTTGAAAAGATCATTTACATTTATTTTTTAAATCAGCCTAAAGTAAGTTTTATGTTACAATAATGAAATTTCTGTATTTGTTTAAAAAATATTATCAGTAAACTAAGGGAGGCTTTTAGGCATTTGAGGTTAAAAAGACTTCATAAGTTTCACACTGCACGTTGGCAGCAGAGAGGGGCTGGTATCGGTAAATGGCTTCAAAACCAGCTCTGGTCAATTATAGTAGGTATTAAATAATGGGCATTAGAGGAGACAAGAGCCAGGCTCTTCATGTGGGGAAATGAGAAGGCTATGGACGAAATATTCCTGTCCCTCCCGGATTCATATGCTGGAATCCTCACCTGCAATATGACAGTATTAGGAGGTATTAGGAAATAAATAAATCATGAAAGTGGAGCTCTCACAGCAGGTAAGGTGCCCTTATGAGAGAGATGCCAGGGAACTCACCCGCCCGACCTCCACCACAAGAGGAGACAGCAAGAAGCTGGGTGTCTGCACACCAGGCGACAGGCGCTGCCACACACCAAGGACAGATCTACGCCAAGGATTTGGAGCTAATACTTCCCAGGCTATACAAGTATGAGAAATAAACTTGTGATGTTTATAGGTCACCAGTCTACCGACGATCTTTTAGTTTGTTTGTTTGTTTGTTTTCAGACAAGGTTTCACAGTCTAGTCCAAGCTGGCCTCAAACTCACTGCATAGCCCAATCTGATCTCCAGCTCATGGTCATTCTACCTCTGTACGGCAGTTTCTTTTTTCTTTTCTTTTTTTGAGGGACCAGGGTTTGAACTCATGACCTTGCACTTGCCAGGCAGGCACTTGTACCACAGAGCTATCTCCCTGGCCCCGGTATGGCAGTTTCTTATAACAGCAGGACTGAGCTAAGAGTGGATTAAGTCAAGAGAAACTAGGAAAGCTCCACCATGCTGTTCAATTATAACGCTTCTTCCGATCTCAAGCTACATGTTGCTGTCTTAATCAGTGGCTCAAAAGATTTCTCAACCAGAAGAGAAAACAAAGCCCAGAGGGCTAAAGGAGGTCAATAAAGGGTGAGAAATAAGAAAGATGGTAAGAGAAACTGGGGTAGAAAAGTGGGAAAGGGTGCAGAGACAGATATGGCTACTTCCGAGCATTTGTGCACCCCAAAACACCTTCTGCAAACGGCCAAAGGAGCATAGTCCCCCTTGCATCCCCGTGCTTATCTGCTCCTGCTCCCCCTAACTTGGAGCTGGGTTCCCCAGGAGATGAAACCACAAAAAGAACTCAATTGTTTTAACATCAGAACTTCATTCTTAACCTAACCAGTGAGAGCTCTTTCAGTCAGTTCTTGGGTTCTTCAGACATTACCCCAGCGGTCTTCAGCAGCTTCCTTATTTAATATTATGAAAGATAGCTCTGGTTTGTGTTATATATATTTACTGCCTCAGACCTAAAATAAACCTTTTCTCTAAGCCACAGTGGAAAATGGCAGTGAGAGGCCACTGTCCATGAGAGAAAATCAAAATAAAAGAAAAAGGATTAATCGGTGAGGCAAAGGGAGACCTGCCAATGACACCGAGAAGGGAGGTTCAAAGAGGCAGGAGAAAAACCAAGAGAACACTGAGCTGCCAGGAAGCGAGGGGCAGAGCGCATTTTAAGACAAAGGAATGCTAGGCTGCATTAGGCTCCCATGTGATTAGGAAACCCTGGCGCTCAGGACTGCAGACCTGTTCTTTCTATTTTCACTCAATTCCCAAGTAATTAACCACTCTCTTGGTTTTAAATATATTCTTCTGAATTACACTTTGTGACTCGTGTTAGTCAGCCCTGACCTTTGCCACCCATCTTTACTTGCGTGGGCAGTTGCCTACTCTACATCTCCGTGAGACACTGTGCAGGCATCCCGAACCGGAAAAATGGAACGATGACATTCCTACCAAGTCCCAGACTGACTTCTTCCCTGGTAGTCCCCAACTCAATAAGCAATGCCACCCAACTGCTCAAGTTGAAAAACTATACTAGCTTTTGCTCACACCAAAATCTGTCAAGATTCTGTCAGTGCCTCCCATTTGTCCACATCCTCAACTCCGTTCTAGCCCACCCATGATCCTCTCTGTGTGACCGTTTCCGCAGACTCTTAACTGGCTTCTTTTATTGTCCCTGTGCCAGGCACTCTCTGCCAAACAGCTAGCATAATGTTCCCAGTACGTGACACACGTGACGTCTTGTCCTTATTCAGATCCACAATTCTGTTCAGGGCACCAGGAATAGAGTCCAACCTTCATCCCGGGCAAGGTGGCATAAGTGTATTCTATCTGGCCCATTCTTCCTAGCTGCAAAACAAACTGAAAAACTCTGAACAGAATGTTCCAAACAAGGCAAAAGAAAAGAAAGCTGAATCATGAAAAGCAGACGGGTAGAGGACTCAGGCCTTGGTGATGATTGACTAGGAATCTTTCAGGCTTTGTTCAGAACCTGAGGTCTGAAGAGAAACACAACTGAAAATAGCAATAGACACACACACACACACACACACACACACACACACCTCGCACACCTGTACTTCCACAGCCTTTGTACTCTCTTTAACCACAGGAGAGAGGTCAGGGAGCTCAGCAGGACATAAACCCTTTGGCCTTACTGCATCGTTCTCAAGGAATCACCCTGGGAAGTGGCACACAGCCATGCGCCTTCCCCTCCGCACCTGATGCTGCCAGCCAGAGACTGTCCTTGGTGTTCTGGGGACCTATCTGTCCCATATAGTGACACAACCTTCTTCTCCTTTTAACTGAAGACAAGCACTGCAGATGTCCCCAGCAGACTCAGTGCAACCTTTGCTTACAGACCCAGAAATGACATAGCTAACAGTTTGAAAATTAAGCAGTTTTAGGACAATTTTTTAGAGTTAGCTGAGGCTCTGAAAGGCACAGAAGCAGGTAGGGCCAGAATAACCCTACAAGGTCTTGGGAAATTAAATTTACATTTGAGCTATGGCCTGCAGAGTTAGGCTAAAACGTGCATTCTCAGTATAAACAGGCTGAAGTCTTGTTAAAATACTCATACAATTATGTGGGAACTAAAATGTCATGCATAACACACATGATGTTGAGTATACAATATGAAATTACATTCCGGCAAAAACCAGGACAATCTCAACTTGAACAAGGGAAGGCTACGAAACGAGCTTTCTCCCAGTACACACAGATGTTGGAAAACCATTAGGGTGACAAAGGGTTTGTCATCAGAAACTATGAAGGTAAGAAGGACATAGCATGATACTTCATAGAGGGGAAAAAAAAACCTATCAGTCCAGTGTTGATGGCAGCTAGGAAGCAGAGGAAAGGAAGGGGGTGGGGAGGGCTTGCCCCACCAGGTCACACACCTCTTCCAATCTGCTCTGACCACCTGACATCACATTTAGCTCTAGCACCTCCACAGTTCCATCCTCTCCTGAAAGCCTCACTCATGAGCACATGGGGCTCCTGGGAAAATGTCTAGATGTAATTCATAGCACCTCCTTAGATATCAGTTTTGCCCTCTGTCTTAAAGCAAGACTAAAATGCCTCATCTTTAGAAATGCTTTCAGCTCTAAACCTGCCCACGGAACGTGTTCTACCAGTGATCTTTTCAACTTCAAGTCTACATCAGCAACCGAAATCAGCCCCTAAGACTGCCCAACACTTTGGGCCATCTCTTAAACTGAAAGCCTCTTGAGGACAAGGAGCAGAAGTCCCCAGGGCCTAGGGCAGTGCCTAGTACTAACTGAGCAATGCAAAGCCAATGTTTAATTTTCAAAGCCATGCATGGGCCAAAGAGGAAACAGGGCATGGTTATGGTTTATGTCTAGATGTCCCTTACAGATTCATGTACTCATAGGTGGGGCATCCTATGGCAGATGGCTTATGGTCAGGAGAGGTGAGTCAATGGGCTCTGTCTCCCACTGAGCCTCTTCCTCTTTTAGCACTCTCTCTCTCTCTCTCTCTCTCTCTCTCTCTCTCTGCTTTTTGTCTGCCACATCATGAGCAGCGTGTCTCCTCACCATCTCTGCCACTCCATTCTGCCTTAGCCACCTATGGATTGAAACATGATTCATAATAAACCTCTGACCCTTGAAATAGTGGGTAGGCATTGTGTCTCTGTGAGGAGAAGGTTACTAAGGCAGCCAGTGTGTTGAAACACCTGTGGCCCAGCACTCTGGGAGGCCAAGGCAGAAAGACTGGAAATTCATACCCAGCCTGGGCAATTTAGTGACTTATCAAGGCCCTGTGTCAAAAATTAAAAGCAGAAAAAAAAAAAACAAAACTGTAAGACATTTAGATATTTATCTCAGTGTGAAGACACTGAGTTCAATCTCTAGTACTGGGAAAAAAAAAAAAAGTTCCACTCTCCAAAGACTCCTGGAAGAGAAGGGATAAAACCGCATAACCACAGAGGCAGAGCCCTTAAAATTATAACACTGTCATGGTGCTGAAAAGTCTGTCATTCCAAAAACTAGCTTTTTACAATTCCAGGTCATTGATGGGATAATCAATTCCTTATAACCTTATTAGGAAGGTAAAAAAGAAATTAAAAGAGAAGGCACATCTGAAGAAAATCACAATCAGCAGCTAGCTATCCATTATTTCTGCACAAACCTTACTTAAAGAAAATGCAGTGATAAAGCAGTGTTTTCCATGGGGAAAAATACAGACTGCTAGGAAGGTAGCAGGTGTGTTTGCTTCCCTGACTAGAGGGCAAAACAGTGGAGGAAGGGCAAGACAAAGTCTGAGGTAGTAAGGGAGAAAAGGAAATGGCAGGAGAATGGAAAAGAAAGGAAAAGTTTGTTTAGACTTTATTGCAGGTTTTGGCCGCTAGCTAGCAGGGCTCCTTGAGCACAGGGCTCAGTGTGATCTCTTGCAGCAGAATGGCCAAAGGAGACCAGAAAAACATAGATTCCCGCGCGTCACACCAACTCTGATCTGCTGAAGGAGAGTCGCTGACGCAGAGGCCCAGCGACCTGAACCCAGGAGAGGCGACCCGGGTGGCTCTGATCCACACCCTCGATGCTGCGGCTACACAGCAGTGAGATGATCTCTCGGGGGAAAAAAGGGCTTGTTCACACCAGGACACCAGGCTTGCTCTCTCAGATTAGCAGATAGGGGCCAGGACCAGCCAGATAGCTGAGCAGACTAAATTGGGGGTGTGCTGAGATGAAGATTGAGACTGAGAGTGGTAGCACGTACCTGTAATCCTAGTGCCTAGGAGGCTGAAAACAGGGAAATCACTCTGAGTCTGATCTGTGTAGTGAGACCCTGTACACTCTGTATGAAATACGTAAAAAAAAAGTAAATAAATAAATAAAAGATATGGTCCGGTATCTTGGAGGAAATAAATAACCAGGCACCTTATGTACTGTTGTTAGCACAAAAAATAACAATAATGATAATAATAATAATAACAGCAACAACAACTAGGGTTAATTTGAAGTTAATTTGCATGTCCAGAAATAAAAGAAGGCATTTCTACTTCACAATGGAACTAAACCACCTTGGTAAAGAAAATTTAATTTCTTTTTTTTTTTTTTAATTTTATTTATTTATTTGTTTGCTTGTTGTGTTTGTTTCTTTATTTATTCATCTTGTGGCTGGCTCAGCCTGCCCTGGTGGTGGCGCTGGCGCAGCATGTGGTGCCGGGGATCAAACTGCAGTCCCCGCAGTTGCCTGAGCCCTCCTAAGCAGGCGCTTTAGACCACTGAACCATCTTGCCGGCCCGAAACAGTAGTTTCTTTTTTTTTGCTGGACCGGGGTTCAAACTCTTGACCTTGCGCTTGCCAGGCAGGCACTTGCACCTCGGAGCTATCTCCCCAGCCGAAAATTTCATTTCTATAATTTTTTGCATAGAAACCTTAAAACATATAGTTTTCTTTTTAGTGAAATTAGCACACTAGCTAGACTGAGAATCTGTCCATTTTTTTCAGTGACAAAGCAAGCATTATGTCTCAGATGGTTTAATTTCAGTGGCTTAATCGTTTAATCTGAGGGCGTAATTCATCCTGAGGAGGACAGTGTAGTGTGATTGGGTTGTTGTGTGTCTGAAGTCATACTGAGCATGACACTCATGGGACATCTCTGTGAGATCACAGTTTCCGGAGGGCGTCTGGGCAACTCGGGGCTTTCGCTTCACTTTATTCTCTTTATGGGTGAGCAAATAATGATATGATCACCAATGACAGCAGGGACTCATGGAAACATATTTCCTTCCTATGAGTGTGTTCTCTGGCGTTGAGGCCGATGAGGATGCGTCTACCTACTATGGA
This sequence comes from Capromys pilorides, assembly GCA_004027915.1. Classification (NCBI taxonomy): domain Eukaryota; kingdom Metazoa; phylum Chordata; class Mammalia; order Rodentia; family Capromyidae; genus Capromys; species Capromys pilorides. The sequence goes on along the minus strand of PVKN010013845.1, from coordinate 12,719 downwards.
AGTAGCGTAAAGGCTCAAGGTTTTCTGAAGGGTAACAGTGTTACAGACTTGCTTTTGTTCTGTTTTTGTTTTGAAAAGAAATCCTCACATAATTTATATAAGCAAGTGAGGATGAAGCCACCTTTTTAACAATGACATGGTAGAAATCATACATTTCTTTTTTTCTTTTAAACTTTATTTACTTGTTTATTTACATTATGGCCTGCTCAGCCTGCCCTGGGTATGGAGCTGGTGCAGCAGGTGTGCCGGGGATTGAACTGCGATCCCTGTGGTTGCCTGAGCTTGCCTCAGCAGGCACTTTAGACCGCTCAGCTGTCTCCCCGGCCCATGCATTCCGAATGCATCACAGCTATTCATTCAGCCTTCTGTCTGATAACACACCATTCCCATCCCTTCTCTTGGCACTGCTGAAAGAATCAGAAGCCTGACAGGATGTTGCTCAGTGAACAACCTCTCTTGCCCTGGATCTCTGACTACCTGAAAGCAATGAAAAGCTCCATCATCCTCCTCCTCCTACTCCTTGACCACCTGTTTTGAACAGTGAAATAGAAATAACATATGTTTCTATTAATGAGGAACTTGTTCATCATATGATAGAGGGCTGGGCATAAGTGGCTGCTTGGCAAGCACAAGGTCCTGAGTTTGATCCCTGGTACCACAGGGAGGAAAAAAGCCATGATAGAACAGAGTGCAGTGGATCCAAGTGTCGTTATTTTGATTAACATATTCTCAATTCTTGTTTGAATGTAGACTGTTTTAGCATCAGATTATAATAATAATAATATTTTATTATTATATAGAATCTCATGTCACCCTAAAAGGATGCACAGACCTATGTGCAACATCTTGAAAATATAATAATGATAAACTTTTAAGCCAATTATGGCACATGTAGCGTATGATTGCTTTAGCTACTTTCACTCATTGCTGGGACAAATACCCAGCACTCAAAATGAAAGAAGGAAAAGTTTAATCAGCTCACAGTTACCGGAGGTTTCAGTCCATATTTGGCTGGCACAAGGCTACATGGAACAGGGCAGAGAGCATCCAGTTCATGGCAGCAGAACAGCAACAATCGCGACAGAGGCAACAGATCAACCAGAGTGCAGAAAGCAACAGCGTGAGTCTGTTCTCTGTCTCTCTTTATATTACATTCAGGCTCTCTGCCTTAGCCTATCCACCTTAGGCCACACCAATAATCCCAGCCGTACTCAGACCGATAACCCCATCAGTACTAAAATACATAATCCCAGTGGACCATGACTCAAGTCTCAAACTCTAGAAGTCCCAGCCCCATGATTGCATGAGGCTTTGGGGGGAACAACTAGACATAACCCATAACAATGATTTACTCACAGAAACAGAAAATCAAACAGATCTTGTCTGTAAGGAAGGAGAGAGAACGGTGTAGGAAAATATCTGCAAGAAATTCATCCAAGCGTTTATCATGATTACCAACATATTTGGGATTAGAGAGTGGAGTAGCAGCTTATGAGGATTTTGATTCCTTTAAATTCGATAATTTTTCCTTATAATGATTATTACTTTCTTTTATTTTGTTTTGCTTTTCAAGTACTAAAAAAGAGGAAAAATAAGCAGCTTTAATGATTTGTCTTAAAACAAATCCATGTTAGAAATTCCAAGGAAAATTTTAGAATCAAACAATCTGAGTCAGGTTTAGAAAATACAGTGGGCTGGGGAGATAGCTCTGCGGTCTACGTGCCTGCCTGGCATCCAGGTATAGCATGCTGCACTGCCGTGCAGCCCACCAAAGCTAGGTGTGGTGGCACATTCCTGTCATCCCAGCTCTGGAGAGGCTGAGACAGGAGGATCACTATGAATCTGAGCTGCACAGTGAGACCCTGTACCAAATAAATAGAAGATTTTTTTTAAGTTTTAAAAAACAAAATAAGATGTATACACTGTAAACTGCTATGAAATATGGAAAAGGGTTGAGGTTGTGGGCTAAATATTTTGCATTTATACCTTAGTTTGTCACAAAGTATTACTGTAGTAATGATATAAATCTATACATTGGAATTTTAGGTGTTTCTAATGAATCATTAGTAAGCACCTGCTCTGTATAATTTACCTTACTTAAATGTATTTCAATCAAATAAACTCAATATTGGAAAAGAAAGTACATATGTGACTAAAGACACACTTGAGCTCAGTTTAAGCTGTAATATTCCTGTGATTAGCTCACCTTTCATGCATCTTATAGGCAATAATTTTAACCTATTGCCTGTAAGATATATTTTATCTCTTGGTGATCTCTTCTATGGTAACATCTTTCTACTCATGCATCTACTTCCATCTAATTCAGAATCCAAAACACAGGAATAGTTTTGCATTAAATTTATAGCCTCTGGTGTGGTAGCACATGCCTGCCTGAAGTGCCCAGGCTGGAGAGACTGAAGCAGAACGCTCTTCAGCTCAAGGCCAGCCTGGGCGACAGAGGGAGATCCTTTCTAGAAACAATTTTTTAATTCTTTTCCTGCTACTGTAAGTTGATTTTTATACCTCCTTTTACATAAATCCTTCACAAAGGACACTTGATCCAAAAATCTTGTATTGCATTGTGAGTTAAGATTCATCTGGGACCAAGAAGTAAATCATAATGTGGAAGTTATATTTTTATAGTCAGATTATGAATTTGTTGAACTCAGGGCAGAGAACTCCATGTCATTTAATGAACATGGCTGCAACACTCTCTGTTTTCTCCCCCACATGTCTCTTTCGTGTTCCCCTCATCCACCAAGCTCATGAACCCCATGGGGCCATTTCACATTCTTCCCATCGCCCCAGATCTCCATGACTACCACTTCCCTGTCACTCAGAGTCTAACACATATGCTACTCCCATAGCAAAATTATCAACCAATTTAAAGTAACTCTCCTTCGCTCTGCTCCTTCTTCTCCTCTGTTTGCCTCGCTCCGCCTTACTATCTTCAAAGCAAGCCTTACTTGCTCTCCTTAAATCATCCTATTCATTCACTTAGGTCTTCTTGTACTGGCTGCCTCCTCCTCTTCCCTGGTTAGAAGTCAATTCTATAACATCCGGAGCATTTCCTGATGGTTCGCATTTGAATTCTCTATGCCTAGAAGAATGCCCTGCTTGCAGTAGGCTTTCAAAAAATTTGAGAATGAAGAAGTAAATATGCAATTGCTCGTGCATGTATGTATGTGCACTGACTCGTTCTTTGGGTCCTTCAGCTATTCCCACAACGGTAGTTGCCTGACATTTCCATAGGTCACATTCCAAACTCCTCCAGGACCATTGCTAAATTAAGAATCAGAACTTAGCATATAAGTTAACCTGATTCCTCATTTCTAACACTGCCACAATATGCCTCTTCTTCAGAAGGTTGTCAGAATGATTGAAGAACAACCAGTCCATGCAGACACATGGATGCAGGTGGCCTGCTGAATCACTCATCAGCAGGTTGTATGATTTAAGTATATATCCCAAAAGGCACCAACTACCACTACCAACCAAGTTTCTTCGCTGGGGGTTGGAGTGACAGATGGAATCAAAGTTCTGCTGGATCAGAACTATAAAGAAAAATAAGTTATGAACTTCCCTCTCCCATAACAGTGGCATCATGAGGTCAGGTTGGAGGGAAAATGAGCTCTCCACTGCCAGACAAATGAAATGGTTTACAAAGGGTCAGACCAGGATGCACACAAAAATTCCTTCATGAATTAATCCTTGCAACTGTAAAAGCCACATCCTCTACATCAAAGAGTCACATTCTACCAGCGGAACACAATGAATGTTGAGCGGCAATATAATTTATTTACAAATATAACTAAATTTCCTGGCTGATTCAAATGAAAGCCCAACCTGAGATCTTACCTGACTTGTACGTATTTGTGCCATATAAGCAAATCTGGAACCTTAGAGCTTGAAAAGTAAAATCGGAAAAGCACTGTGATCTTGGCAATGTCAACTGCACCAGGAGACCCAAGCGGCAGATGGGATGAAATTTGAAGGAAAAGGGTGCACCGGTTTACAAAGGTCGTCTGGTAGCACCTACCCTGGCCAGGAAGAATGGCAAAGTAGCTCTCCTGGTGGCACCAATAGACAAAAGGGAATATCTATGCTTTGAAGTCTCCATAACCAAAATGGAGTAGTCCATTTTAATTTTCAGAGGAATTTGGTGAACAAATGATTAGATATTCACCAAACCTTGGTACTAATGAAAAATACAGTGCATCCTGAGAAAATCAATATATAGTTTGCCTGAAGGTTTCCCAAAGGGAACATTCAGTTATTGAGGTTTAAAATACGTTAGCCCCAGAATAATAAAATTCTTGAATTGCAGGCGTTTGCAAGAACAGCAAAGGGGTTAAAGACATTTTATATTTTATCAAAGCTCTAAAACTGCTGTGCAGAGTTTTTATGCATCTCATATTTTCACTTGCTGCTTCTTCATGCAAAAGCTTTCTTCAATCCCTCAGAGCATCACTTTACTGTTTCGACCTTCTTAATTTGCTCCTGAAGTAAAATATTCTGAGTCCCAGTCCCGCCTACCTTCCGCAGTTTCACATGTTTGCTAAGATTGAGTTGGAGACCAGGGTCAATATCCTGAGGAAGAGATACTTGGAGGTGCTTCTGTAGCATTTGTTATTTTCGTTCATAGAAAATAAGTACTTTGGCCGAGATACACTGGTCTTTAACAAGCATGAGTCTTATTTTGCTTAAAAAAATAAAAAAAATGAGAAAATTCTATTTAAAAATAAAAATAACAAAAATGTCAAGATACAAATATAAAGGTCTAAGATTGTCCTTACAGGAGAAAAAACATTACATATAGGTGGGCAACTTAATGGCTTAATTAGACTAAGTGACAGAGTTAGTCAGAAAATAATCTCGGGGCAGGGAGTTAGCTCAGAAGCGTAAGCACCTGTCTGGCAAGTGCAAGGTCCTGAGTTTGATCCCTTGTGCTGAAAGAAATAAAGAAAAGAAAGAAAGAAAGAAAGAAAGAAAGAAAGAAAGAAAGAAAGAAAGAAAGAAAGAAAGAAAGAAAGAAAGTTGAGGTTGCATCCCATGGTGATTAAGAATGAAGATGCAACCTCAACGCTCTGGTAGGAGATCAAAGCCAGGACCTTGGCACTGAACTATAGTTCCAGTGCTTCAGATTTTGAGTGTGTTCATTTTAAATCAGGGTCTTGCTAAGTCACTAAATTGCCCAGGCTGAGCTCCAACTCCAGATCCTCCTGCTGGGGTTACAGGTTTGAGCTGCCTGGAATTCCACTCACGTGGAATTAGTTTTCTGACAAACACTTAACTTTACTCATTCCTTTGGCCACTGTAAGAGTGTTAGCATTTTTGCAACATCTGATTTATGACTGTTGTCTTCCTCCTTTGGAAGGAGTTCAGGTCATTTGAAAAAGTTTTCAAGAAATGCTGAATAATTAACTTAGAAATATAGATTGCTCAAGTCAAACTAGATCATTTTCTTTCTTTCTTTCTTTCTTTCTTTCTTTCTTTCTTTCTTTCTTTCTGGTGAGGAAGCAAAAGATGTAAAAGGAAATGGAGCTTCTGCTAGCCGGAAGAGGGTCCTTGGGGGAGACCCTTCTTCATCTAGGGGTGCTAGAAGGTCACAGAAGCTGCATAAGCAATTTGATCTCCACTCCATAGGAGACTACGTACTTCTCGGGTCCACCTGTGCAGTGTTCACACAGGGTCCACTAAGAATCTGTGCATCCTGAGGCCAAGCCTTCCTGACTATGCTCTGTGGAGATCATGGACAGCTGTAGGACACATGGAAAAGGCCTGGTAAGACCCCCAGTGTGCTGACACAGCAGACCCGGCTGTGGCCTTACTGACTCCCTCTTGGGGCTGCCGTCCTCACCGCCTATTAGAACCCTAACTCCTGTCTCAAATCCCTCGTATGACAGAAAAAAAAAACTACTGTCATAGAACCAATACTAAATTTAGTAACAAAGTATTTAAAATGGCATTAATTTAATAATAAAATTGCTTGTAATTGAAAAAGTACTTGAGCATACTAGCATACATTTGTCTTGTAAATATCACAGCACTTCCTTTAGCTTTAGTCATGAAAAAGACTGTTGCAAAAGACATTGGCACCTTTTGTTTATAACTTTTAATTCAGCCTTGTGCCTCACTGAACCCTAAACTCATTCAGGTCCTCATGCTCAGAATGTATCACTAAGGACCAGTTGATGGTGAATCTGTGGGCTTCTCCCTGAACTCCTGGGGCTCAACACTCAACTTTCACTCTTCAGAATGTGTCCAAGTGCGTGGGTTCTGTGAATGTTCTTATACCTCCAAAAAAAAATGTAGTTCATTCTGAGAAGGACGTGAACAACGGATGCTTTGCTTAGCCCTGGGAAGTGGCTTCCGGCTGTTGCAATTCAAAGAACATTTTGCACAGCTACTCCGAGCGCTGTCTGCTCTAGGGTAAAGAGGACAGAGGACGAGCCCTGACTCCATCTCCTATGCTACTCACTTAGGTCTGGCTGAGTGAGCAGAAAATGCAGTCAGTTCCTCCTATCCATGGATTCCACATCCGTGGGTTCAGTCAACTGCAAATAGAAAAGATTTGAGAAAAAAGTGCATCTACGCTGAACATGCACAGGCTTTGCTATTATTCCTTAAGTACTACGGACTGACAAATATTCACACAGCACTTCCAAGCTGGTACCTGGACTCTGGACAAGGTTTAAGTATACAGGGGGATGTGCTTTGCAGGGAGCACGCCTTTTTAGGTGAAGATTTGGAATGCATAGAGCATCCTGTACAGGTCCCCCAAAGACAGCAAGGGAATCTATGCACCTACGGTCTGCTTCTCTTCCCTTGGTCCTTTCCTGCTGTGTTCTCCAAGGCAGTCACTGTACAATGTCCTCAAAGAGGTCACAGAGCTGACATTGCAGACCATGGATTTTAGTGTCCTGCAGCTCGTTCAAAGCAGCGACTCCGAGCAAGAGCTCCAAACTTGAGCACGGCAGTATTTGGGGTCCTCGGGAGAGTTCATCAGTCAATCACCTACAGCAGGTGCAAGGCGTGAATTCCTTATCGCTCATCCATGCACTGCTGCAACTGCCTCAACATCTCCGAAATTTATTCAGTTCTTTAGAAACAAAGATAGTTATAAACAGCCCATGAATCTGTCATAATCCATGTGAAAATCTTACTTCAGTCTGAGTCGATCTTCCAGTTTAGTTTATTATTAGTGAACAAAACAGAAAATATGACCACTTCTTTAGCCTTTCAAAGAAAATTTTACTAAATACTAGAGAATTTAAAAATTAACAAGAGAACATACCCGCCACCAACATATATAAGTTTTGATAGACCATCTGTGTTAGGAACAATTTCTTCCTTCTTTTTGTTGCAGTGCTAGGGATTGAACACAGGACCTCACAAGGGACAGGCAAGTGCTCTACCACTGGGCTACAGCCCCAGCACGTTTTATTATTTTGAGACAAATTATCAGTAAGTTGTGCAGGCTGCTCAAATATATAGTCTTCCTCTCTCCACTTCATGAGTACAGCAGGTAGGATCACAGGCACTGGGCTCCAAGATCTTTCAGAAGAATGTTTTGTTAATTTATTAAGTTATGTGAGCTCCATTTTCTCCCAGAAAAAAAATAATAAACTGAGGCTCATTCCCATAAAACAAAATGCACAGAATAAAATAAAGCAAAAAAATAAACTTTAAGTCAAAGCTGACTTTTTGAAACATCTAGTACTGACATAGTAAGAGACACAGTAAAGGCTAGGGCTGTAGCTCAACAATGTAACACTTGCCTGCTGTTTGAGAAACCCTGTGTTTAATGCCCAGCCCAGGAAGGAAAGGAAGGAAAAAAAGGGAAAGCAGTAACAAATCTGTTTTTATGGAATGTACAAAATATGATACTGAAGATATACTTCCCATGCATATTTAACGTATTACACAGTACCTGATGAAATACTATTTGACTGTGGGGCTTGTACCTTCCACTAAATTAAAAAAACAAATACACAGAATACGTTTCAGAGGCAGCTCTGTATAGACTTTGGGTCCAGGTGGCAACGCTTTCTAGCTGTATCCAAACGGAAAGCTATCTCAGTCCCCTCAGGGTGAGTGTTAAATATGGTACTATGGGGACAACACTGATCAGAACCAGCTCTTGGAGAGCCATAGTGTTTTGCTGTTCATGGACTCTCTTATGCTGTGCGTGGTCATCCCCCTTTGCTTGACAACTGTCAAGCACACCTAGTGACAGTGGCGGTGAACTAGATGTTTAGTCCTTCATCTTTAGTCACTATTATATGTACCTGTGAATGTCCATTAAAGACAAACTTTGGGGTCAAAGCATGTTTGTCTGTTGATTACACAAATAAAAAGACCTGAAAAATATCATGCAGCTGGGCATGGCGTCACAATTCTATAATCCCATGACTTGGGAGACTGAAGCAAGAGGATTGTCACAAGTCTGAGACCAGCTGGGGCTATACAATGAGGTCAAGGTCAGCCTGACCCCCACAGCAAGACTCTGTCTCAAAAAAAAAACAAATAAAAAAACAGAAAAGAGAAAAAAAGTAAACAACCTTCTAGTAGTTTTTGACATTAATACTTTGATTCCTATCATTTTTATTTTTATTAAAGGCTTTCATCAAATGATATGTAAAGCATATTGAGCAATTCAGTTGCCTAAATTAAAATCATTTTACCATTCAATACTTAATTTAAAACTAAAATATGAGTTGAACTATTATAGAAAATTAGGTAAAGTAACTAGCAAAGCAATCTAATAATATTCAGATCCAAAAATACAGTGAACTTCAGGTCAGTCTTATTTACTACAAAGTCCCCAGCTAGAATACTGAATTTAGATGAATGTGGCTGGGGTTCTCAGTGTCTGCTTATTTAAAAAAAAAGAAGAAGAAGCTTTCTTCTGATCTTTCACAGCCACAATCATTTTTGCCCTAGCAATATTTTTCTAGTTTTTAAAAACACTCTGTGGAATACAGAATAAGGTTAAAGGCAACATTCTGTTTTTCAGGCCTTCCATGGGCAGAAGAAACATAAAACTGTTAGTTTTCTATATTATGGCCTGAAGAAAGCCTAACAGCCCAAACATCACCTTTAACACGGTTTCTATTTCTGAGTAGTTTATCAACCAACCCCTCCTTTAGTCTTTGGTCTAAAAATTGGTACGGGATTCACTCTCAGCTCTGTGAATGTATTCTGCCTCTTTCTATCCTCATTAGAGAAAATCTCTCAGCAAATGCAGCCTTCTTTGAGTTGTAGCAGCAGCAGCCCAGTTGGCTATTTTATATATGTTCAACATTTAGGGACCGCTTTTAGAATATGTACTTTTTGTAGCCATCAGCCTAGACTGTGCTTCTTATTAAATAACAGCCCAAGTCACAAGTAAGAATATCCTCATTAATTTGCAGCATGTCTAACACCTGAGACTACTGGGAAAGAGAATGCAGATATGTAGTTAGTGTAGAACAATAAACTTTGTGCTTTATGGTCTCTACTTTCTGTTCCTACCAAGACACTAAACTAAGAATTGGGGGCCAGGGAAGAATCTGGCTTAAGGGTCAAAACTTTAATGACAAGGATCTATAGAGCAGTGGGTGTTCCAGAATTTCTATGCTTTCAATTTTACCATTTCTCCTATCTATATTATATTCTAAGAAGAGTTGAAAAGGAAAACAATGAGTGATTAAGTCTCCAGGAAAGTAAAATCACTTATTTTAGACACCCCGGTTATATTTATTTTTTTTTATTTTGATTGGTTGATTGAGTGGTTGGCTGGTTTCATTCAATCTAAATATCCATCAATTCATCTGACATACTTAGAACTATTTATAAGAAAAACAATTTGATAGCCATCTATTTTCAATATTTAAATATTAACATTTAATATAATACACCAAGTAAAGTCCTTGAGTGTACTTAGAATCTAATATTAATAAGTAGGACCATTGATTGAGGAAGTCATTTGTTTTCATCTAAAGTATTTTATTGAGACTGAGCATGGTGGCACATGCCTATAATCCCAGTGCGGGGTGGGAGGAACGGGGGGATGGTGTGTGCTGAAAACAGGAGAATCACTAGGAGCCCAATTTGTAATTTGTATAGAGACACCTTATAGACCCTGTACTAAATTTAAAAAAAAAAAAGGGATTTTATCATTAGGTGTTGGGTAAACAGAACTGTAAAAAACATTTACAACAAAATGAGTTTTTCATGAATATATTTATTTTTAGGATCAGATTAAGTCACTGCCTATGCAATAGTTTATAAATATTGGGGAAGAAAGATTGATTAAAAATATTTTAGAAGAGCTAGTGAAATAGTTTGGTGGCCTAAGTGCCTGCCAAGCTCAAGGATTCAGGTTCAATCACCAGTAACAAATGCCACACCAGCCCTAACCCTGGGCGTGCTGTGCCAGCCACTGAAGCTAGGTGTGGGGACACATGTCAGTAAGTTAAACGAAGATAAAATGAAGTATAGATATACCTAAGTGTGAAGCTTACAGGCATAAATATTCTAGGAAAAACTATGTATGACATGATAGGAAAATGTTAAATAGAAAAATACATCCCATCATATAAAACACTGGTGATCTGAATACCAACGAAGTTGGATTTTGCTTTTCAAATAATGTGAACACAAGAACGGAGATCAATGCTGCAGGCTTTGGGAGAAAACATTCGCACCTCACTTCTGGTACAGGACTTAAAGTTAAACTATGTAAGACAAAACTCAAATACCTTTAGTAATAAAACTACCAACTTAATTTTTTAAATGGACAAAAATTTTGAACCATCATTTTTCCAAAGAAGATATATAACGTGTAGGTGAAAATGAAATTTTCTGGGGTGATGGATATATTCATTATCATGATCGTGATGATGATTTTAACAATCATTAGGGAAATGAAAATGAAAATCACAATGATACGACACAACCCGTATCGTAATGTCTAAAATTGAAAATACGACCCATATTAAGTTTGCCAAGACTGTTGACATGTAGTTTTCAAATATCTCAAATATCAAATAATAGTATAATTTTAAAAGCTGTTTGGAGGTTTCGCAAAACATCAAATGTAATATACATCATCTACCCATTCCTCTCCCAAGTAATTAGCCAGGAGGAAATGAAAGCCTATGTCAGTACCAAGGTAACTAGTAAAGAAAACACACATCTAATCAACGCATATGCCAATTCTACCCACCTAAATATTCAGTGTCCTCTGCAGCGTGCCCCTGACTTCCCTGCCTATGCATTCCAATCCCAATTCGTCCCTGTCCTCATCATCTGATCAACCCATGACCAACTTCTCACAAATCAGCATAGATATTACAGCTTTACTTGTGCCCCTTTCAAGTTGACATGATTGAAGTCCTAATGCCCAGTAATTCACAAGGTATCAGTATTAGGAGATACAGTCTTTTAAAAGATAATCAGGGTAAAATTAGGTGGTATGTATGCATGGGCCATAGGGCAGTGTGGTTATTGACTTTAAAGAAGAGATTAAAACACAGACACAAGAAAGGCCATCCAAAGGCATGGGGAGAAAATGGAAGAAATCAACCCTATTAGGCTCTTGATTTGGGACTTCTCATCTCAGGGACTAGGAAGAGAGATGTCCCTGCTCTTCAGTTCCTCACTTCTCTGTGCCTGGCTATGGAAACCCTCAGAAACTAAAACAGTGCTCTTCTGCCTATCTTTCAAACCAGAAAAAAAAAAAAAAAAGAAAATGAGCAGCCAAATGTGCAACTTGAAATTGTACTCACCCGAAAGGCTACCTTGCATCAAACATCCCTGTAGGGCAAACATTATCATTATCACTGTGTCCCTGCTGTCTGCTACAATAACTGTGTCCAAGTTGGTTGTAGAAATGAAGTGCTGCCATTTAGATTGAAGAGGACAGCCATCACAGAGCTGCTCAAAACACTGGTGGCCTCATCACCAATGGCTCCATAACTCGAGACTCCTCTGGACTGTCTCACCAGACGGGGATAGGGAACAGTTATGATTGGTGTGCATGATAAACACACTCCGGTTTTCTTATCTCCTTAAGCCTTGAGCTTCTACTGTTCCACAGATGGTCTGCAATCATCCCCTCATTATATATAAGCCACCAAAGAGTCTAACTTTCAGCCAAACAAATAAGACTGAGAGAGTGCCTCCCAGCTGCACAAGCTACTGCATTAAATTCAAAATCACTAGTAAATGCACCCATGTCGATTCATGTGCTTCAAACTGATGTCTACGTGATGTCTTGCTCAACACCCTTATAAATCATTTTATTATATATTCCCAAGATTTCTGCCATATAATTAGCAAAATTTTCAAGTTTCTGTGTTTACAAACTATTTCCTCCTGGCTAAGACTTTGTATTTGCACCCATGTAGCATGACCTTAGTAATGAGTTTAGTAACAGTGAAAAATGGTTGGGTTAAGTCTTCAGTAGAGCAGACATCCCCTTGTAAGACAGCTGCCTCAGGGAGGGTTAAGGCTATTTCCGGGTTGCCTAGCAGGGAATAGCTAGTCTCCTCACACCACGGAAAGACAAAGGCTTCTATTCAGAACAGCTCCATTTCAAGTTGCAGGGTCCCACATATTCCAACTGACACCTCAATTTACAAGGAGCAGACTTGGCTAGCTTATGAATTCAGCTCATCTTAGGAATGTGCAGCATGTACAGTTGAGATTTCTAGTGATGCCAGTGTCACTAC